>CALNHX010009763.1:0-28890 GCA_940337035.1 Agriotes lineatus
AGTGTCCATTTGCAATTGATATTGAGGTTGCAATTTTGTGTATTTTTCCGAGCTTACATTTTATTTTTAGGGACTTTTTGTAAGAAGTAAATAACACCATGGGTGTTATAATTATTAGAACTGTCAAGCAACATTTGGTTAATCAATTCGTTATTTTTATTGCTATTTCATGTTAATTTCGTTGCAGTTTTGGTACAGTCTGCATTCTGTAGTTTTTACTAATGTTAAGAAGCGTGACGATAAGTTAGGTTATTGTGTTAGCGATATTTTTATTTATCCAGTTTTTGCTCCACAAAATTTAATTCTAGGATGATATCTGTAAGAGATCCATTCTGCATTACACTGTTTCGTATATTAGCATTTTCACTAGTGTCCATTTGCAATTGATATTGAGGTTGCAATTTTGTGTATTTTTCCGAGCTTACATTTTATTTTTAGGGACTTTTTGTAAGAAGTAAATAACACAATGAGTGTTATAATTATTAGAATTGTCAAGCAACATTTGGTTAATCAATTCGTTATTTTATTGCTATTTCATGTTAATTTCGTTGCAGTTTTGGTACAGTCTGCATTCTGTAGTTTTTACTAATGTTAAGAAGCGTGCTGATAAGTTAGGTTATTGTGTTAGCTATATTTTTATTTATCCAGTTTTTGCTCCACAAAATTTAATCCTGCATTACATTTTTTCGTATATTAGCATTTTCACTAGTGTCCATTTGCAATTGATATTGAGGTTGCAATTTTGTGTATTTTTCCGAGCTTACATTTTATTTTTAGGGACTTTTTGTAAGAAGTAAATAACACCATGGGTGTTATAATTATTAGAATTGTCAAGCAACATTTGGTTAATCAATTCGTTATTTTTATTGCTATTTCATGTTAATTTCGTTGCAGTTTTGGTACAGTCTGCATTCTGTAGTTTTTACTAATGTTAAGAAGCGTGACGATAAGTTAGGTTATTGTGTTAGCGATATTTTTATTTATCCAGTTTTTGCTCCACAAAATTTAATCCTGCATTACATTTTTTCGTATATTAGCATTTTCACTAGTGTCCATTTGCAATTGATATTGAGGTTGCAATTTTGTGTATTTTTCCGAGCTTACATTTTATTTTTAGGGACTTTTTGTAAGAAGTAAATAACACCATGGGTGTTATAATTATTAGAATTGTCAAGCAACGTTTGTTTAATCAATTCGTTATTTTTATTGCTATTTCATGTTAATTTCGTTGCAGTTGAGTGCAGTCTGCATTCTGTAGTTTTTACTAATGTTAAGAAGCGTGCTGATAAGTTAGGTTATTGTGTTAGCTATATTTTTATTTATCCAGTTTTTGCTCCACAAAATTTAATCCTGCATTACATTTTTTCGTATATTAGCATTTTCACTAGTGTCCATTTGCAATTGATATTGAGGTTGCAATTTTGTGTATTTTTCCGAGCTTACATTTTATTTTTAGGGACTTTTTGTAAGAAGTAAATAACACCATGGGTGTTATAATTATTAGAATTGTCAAGCAACGTTTGTTTAATCAATTCGTTATTTTTATTGCTATTTCATGTTAATTTCGTTGCAGTTGAGGTACAGTCTGCATTCTGTAGTTTTTACTAATGTTAAGAAGCGTGCTGATAAGTTAGGTTATTGTGTTAGCTATATTTTTATTTATCCAGTTTTTGCTCCACAAAATTTAATCCTGCATTACATTTTTTCGTATAGTAGCATTTTCACTAGTGTCCATTTGCAATTGATATTGAGGTTGCAATTTTGTGTATTTTTCCGAGCTTACATTTTATTTTTAGGGACTTTTTGTAAGAAGTAAATAACACTATGGGTGTTATAATTATTAGAATTGTCAAGCAACATTTGGTTAATCAATTCGTTATTTTTATTGCTATTTCATGTTAATTTCGTTGCAGTTTTGGTACAGTCTGCATTCTGTAGTTTTTACTAATGTTAAGAAGCGTGACGATAAGTTAGGTTATTGTGTTAGCGATATTTTTATTTATCCAGTTTTTGCTCCACAAAATTTAATTCTAGGATGATATCTGTAAAAGATCCATTCTGCATTACACTGTTTCGTATATTAGCATTTTCACTAGTGTCCATTTGCAATTGATATTGAAGTTGCAATTTTGTGTATTTTTCCGAGCTTACATTTTATTTTTAGGGACTTTTTGTAAGAAGTAAATAACACAATGAGTGTTATAATTATTAGAATTGTCAAGCAACATTTGGTTTATCAATTCGTTATTTTTATTGCTATTTCATGTTAATTTCGTTGCAGTTTTGGTACAGTCTGCATTCTGTAGTTTTTACTAATGTTAAGAAGCGTGACGATAAGTTAGGTTATTGTGTTAGCGATATTTTTATTTATCCAGTTTTTGCTCCACAAAATTTAATTCTAGGATGATATCTGTAAAAGATCCATTCTGCATTACACTGTTTCGTATATTAGCATTTTCACTAGTGTCCATTTGCAATTGATATTGAGGTTGCAATTTTGTGTATTTTTCCGAGCTTACATTTTATTTTTAGGGACTTTTTGTAAGAAGTAAATAACACCATGGGTGTTATAATTATTAGAATTGTCAAGCAACATTTGGTTAATCAATTCGTTATTTTTATTGCTATTTCATGTTAATTTCGTTGCAGTTTTGGTACAGTCTGCATTCTGTAGTTTTTACTAATGTTAAGAAGCGTGACGATAAGTTAGGTTATTGTGTTAGCGATATCTTTATTTATCCAGTTTTTGCTCCACAAAATTTAATTCTAGAATGATATCTGTAAGAGATCCATTCTGCATTACACTGTTTCGTATATTAGCATTTTCACTAGTGTCCATTTGCAATTGATATTGAGGTTGCAATTTTGTGTATTTTTCCGAGCTTACATTTTATTTTTAGGGACTTTTTGTAAGAAGTAAATAACACCATGGGTGTTATAATTATTAGAATTGTCAAGCAACATTTGGTTAATCAATTCGTTATTTTCATTGCTATTTCATGTTAATTTCGTTGCAGTTTTGGTACAGTCTGCATTCTGTAGTTTTTACTAATGTTAAGAAGCGTGACGATAAGTTAGGTTATTGTGTTAGCGATATCTTTATTTATCCAGTTTTTGCTCCACAAAATTTAATTCTAGAATGATATCTGTAAGAGATCCATTCTGCATTACACTGTTTCGTATATTAGCATTTTCACTAGTGTCCATTTGCAATTGATATTGAGGTTGCAATTTTGTGTATTTTTCCGAGCTTACATTTTATTTTTAGGGACTTTTTGTAAGAAGTAAATAACACCATGGGTGTTATAATTATTAGAATTGTCAAGCAACATTTGGTTAATCAATTCGTTATTTTTATTGCTATTTCATGTTAATTTCGTTGCAGTTTTGGTACAGTCTGCATTCTGTAGTTTTTACTAATGTTAAGAAGCGTGACGATAAGTTAGGTTATTGTGTTAGCGATATCTTTATTTATCCAGTTTTTGCTCCACAAAATTTAATTCTAGAATGATATCTGTAAGAGATCCATTCTGCATTACACTGTTTCGTATATTAGCATTTTCACTAGTGTCCATTTGCAATTGATATTGAGGTTGCAATTTTGTGTATTTTTCCGAGCTTACATTTTATTTTTAGGGACTTTTTGTAAGAAGTAAATAACACAATGAGTGTTATAATTATTAGAATTGTCAAGCAACATTTGGTTAATCAATTCGTTATTTTTATTGCTATTTCATGTTAATTTCGTTGCAGTTTTGGTACAGTCTGCATTCTGTAGTTTTTACTAATGTTAAGAAGCGTGACGATAAGTTAGGTTATTGTGTTAGCGATATTTTTATTTATCCAGTTTTTGCTCCACAAAATTTAATTCTAGGATGATATCTGTAAGAGATCCATTCTGCATTACACTGTTTCGTATATTAGCATTTTCACTAGTGTCCATTTGCAATTGATATTGAGGTTGCAATTTTGTGTATTTTTCCGAGCTTACATTTTATTTTTAGGAACTTTTTGTAAGAAGTAAATAACACCATGGGTGTTATAATTATTAGAATTGTCAAGCAACGTTTGTTTAATCAATTCGTTATTTTTATTGCTATTTCATGTTAATTTCGTTGCAGTTGAGGTACAGTCTGCATTCTGTAGTTTTTACTAATGTTAAGAAGCGTGCTGATAAGTTAGGTTATTGTGTTAGCTATATTTTTATTTATCCAGTTTTTGCTCCACAAAATTTAATCCTGCATTACATTTTTTCGTGTATTAGCATTTTCACTAGTGTCCATTTGCAATTGATATTGAGGTTGCAATTTTGTGTATTTTTCCGAGCTTAAATTTTATTTTTAGGGACTTTTTGTAAGAAGTAAATAACACCATGGGTGTTATAATTATTAGAATTGTCAAGCAACATTTGGTTAATCAATTCGTTATTTTTATTGCTATTTCATGTTAATTTCGTTGCAGTTTTGGTACAGTCTGCATTCTGTAGTTTTTACTAATGTTAAGAAGCGTGACGATAAGTTAGGTTATTGTGTTAGCGATATTTTTATTTATCCAGTTTTTGCTCCACAAAATTTAATTCTAGGATGATATCTGTAAAAGATCCATTCTGCATTACACTGTTTCGTATATTAGCATTTTCACTAGTGTCCATTTGCAATTGATATTGAGGTTGCAATTTTGTGTATTTTTCCGAGCTTACATTTTATTTTTAGGGACTTTTTGTAAGAAGTAAATAACACCATGGGTGTTATAATTATTAGAATTGTCAAGCAACATTTGGTTAATCAATTCGTTATTTTTATTGCTATTTCATGTTAATTTCGTTGCAGTTTTGGTACAGTCTGCATTCTGTAGTTTTTACTAATGTTAAGAAGCGTGACGATAAGTTAGGTTATTGTGTTAGCGATATTTTTATTTATCCAGTTTTGGCTCCACAAAATTTAATTCTAGGATGATATCTGTAAGAGATCTATTCTGCATTACACTGTTTCGTATATTAGCATTTTCACTAGTGTCCATTTGCAATTGATATTGAGGTTGCAATTTTGTGTATTTTTCCGAGCTTACATTTTATTTTTAGGGACTTTTTGTAAGAAGTAAATAACACAATGGGTGTTATAATTATTAGAATTGTCAAGCAACATTTGGTTAATCAATTCGTTATTTTTATTGCTATTTCATGTTAATTTCGTTGCAGTTTTGGTACAGTCTGCATTCTGTAGTTTTTACTAATGTTAAGAAGCGTGACGATAAGTTAGGTTATTGTGTTAGCGATATTTTTATTTATCCAGTTTTTGCTCCACAAAATTTAATTCTAGGATGATATCTGTAAGAGATCCATTCTGCATTACACTGTTTCGTATATTAGCATTTTCACTAGTGTCCATTTGCAATTGATATTGAGGTTGCAATTTTGTGTATTTTTCCGAGCTTATATTTTATTTTTAGGGACTTTTTGTAAGAAGTAAATAACACCATGGGTGTTATAATTATTAGAATTGTCAAGCAACATTTGGTTAATCAATTCGTTATTTTTATTGCTATTTCATGTTAATTTCGTTGCAGTTTTGGTACAGTCTGCATTCTGTAGTTTTTACTAATGTTAAGAAGCGTGACGATAAGTTAGGTTATTGTGTTAGCGATATTTTTATTTATCCAGTTTTTGCTCCACAAAATTTAATTCTAGGATGATATCTGTAAGAGATCCATTCTGCATTACACTGTTTCGTATATTAGCATTTTCACTAGTGTCCATTTGCAATTGATATTGAGGTTGCAATTTTGTGTATTTTTCCGAGCTTACATTTTATTTTTAGGGACTTTTTGTAAGAAGTAAATAACACCATGGGTGTTATAATTACTAGAATTGTCAAGCAACGTTTGTTTGATCAATTCGTTATTTTTATTGCTATTTCATGTTAATTTCGTTGCAGTTGAGGTACAGTCTGCATTCTGTAGTTTTTACTAATGTTAAGAAGCGTGCTGATAAGTTAGGTTATTGTGTTAGCTATATTTTTATTTATCCAGTTTTTGCTCCACAAAATTTAATCCTGCATTACATTTTTTCGTATATTAGCATTTTCACTAGTGTCCATTTGCAATTGATATTGAGGTTGCAATTTTGTGTATTTTTCCGAGCTTACATTTTATTTTTAGGGACTTTTTGTAAGAAGTAAATAACACCATGGGTGTTATAATTATTAGAATTGTCAAGCAACATTTGGTTAATCAATTCGTTATTTTTATTGCTATTTCATGTTAATTTCGTTGCAGTTTTGGTACAGTCTGCATTCTGTAGTTTTTACTAATGTTAAGAAGCGTGACGATAAGTTAGGTTATTGTGTTAGCGATATTTTTATTTATCCAGTTTTGGCTACACAAAATTTAATTCTAGGATGATATCTGTAAGAGATCCATTCTGCATTACACTGTTTCGTATATTAGCATTTTCACTAGTGTCCATTTGCAATTGATATTGAGGTTGCAATTTTGTGTATTTTTCCGAGCTTACATTTAATTTTAGGGACTTTTTGTAAGAAGTAAATAACACAATGGGTGTTATAATTATTAGAATTGTCAAGCAACATTTGGTTAATCAATTCGTTATTTTTATTGCTATTTCATGTTAATTTCGTTGCAGTTTTGGTACAGTCTGCATTCTGTAGTTTTTACTAATGTTAAGAAGCGTGACGATAAGTTAGGTTATTGTGTTAGCGATATTTTTATTTATCCAGTTTTTGCTCCACAAAATTTAATTCTAGGATGATATCTGTAAGAGATCCATTCTGCATTACACTGTTTCGTATATTAGCATTTTCACTAGTGTCCATTTGCAATTGATATTGAGGTTGCATTTTTGTGTATTTTTCCGAGCTTACATTTTATTTTTAGGGACTTTTTGTAAGAAGTAAATAACACCATGGGTGTTATAATTATTAGAATTGTCAAGCAACGTTTGTTTAATCAATTCGTTATTTTTATTGCTATTTCATGTTAATTTCGTTGCAGTTGAGGTACAGTCTGCATTCTGTAGTTTTTACTAATGTTAAGAAGCGTGCTGATAAGTTAGGTTATTGTGTTAGCTATATTTTTATTTATCCAGTTTTTGCTCCAAAAAATTTAATCCTGCATTACATTTTTTCGTATATTAGCATTTTCACTAGTGTCCATTTGCAATTGATATTGAGGTTGCAATTTTGTGTATTTTTCCGAGCTTACATTTTATTTTTAGGGACTTTTTGTAAGAAGTAAATAACACCAAGGGTGTTATAATTATTAGAATTGTCAAGCAACATTTGGTTAATCAATTCGTTATTTTTATTGCTATTTCATGGTAATTTCGTTGCAGTTGAGGTACAGTCTGCATTCTGTAGTTTTTACTAATGTTAAGAAGCGTGCTGATAAGTTAGGTTATTGTGTTAGCTATATTTTTATTTATCCAGTTTTTGCTCCACAAAATTTAATCCTGCATTACATTTTTTCGTATATTAGCATTTTCACTAGTGTCCATTTGCAGTTGAAATTGAGGTTGCAATTTTGTGTATTTTTCCGAGCTTACATTTTATTTTTAAGGACTTTTTGTAAGAAGTAAATAACACCATGGGTGTTATAATTATTAGAATTGTCAAGCAACATTTGGTTAATCGATTCGTTATTTTTATTGCTATTTCATGTTAATTTCGTTGCAGTTTTGGTACAGTCTGCATTCTGTAGTTTTTACTAATGTTAAGAAGCGTGACGATAAGTTAGGTTATTGTGTTAGCGATATTTTTATTTATCCAGTTTTTGCTCCACAAAATTTAATTCTAGGATGATATCTGTAAGAGATCCATTCTGCATTACACTGTTTCGTATATTAGCATTTTCACTAGTGTCCATTTGCAATTGATATTGAGGTTGCAATTTTGTGTATTTTTCCGAGCTTACATTTTATTTTTAGGGACTTTTTGTAAGAAGTAAATAACACAATGAGTGTTATAATTATTAGAATTGTCAAGCAACATTTGGTTAATCAATTCGTTATTTTTATTGCTATTTCATGTTAATTTCGTTGCAGTTTTGGTACAGTCTGCATTCTGTAGTTTTTACTAATGTTAAGAAGCGTGCTGATAAGTTAGGTTATTGTGTTAGCTATATTTTTATTTATCCAGTTTTTGCTCCACAAAATTTAATCCTGCATTACATTTTTTCGTATATTAGCATTTTCACTAGTGTCCATTTGCAATTGATATTGAGGTTGCAATTTTGTGTATTTTTCCGAGCTTACATTTTATTTTTAGGGACTTTTTGTAAGAAGTAAATAACACAATGAGTGTTATAATTATTAGAATTGTCAAGCAACATTTGGTTAATCAATTCGTTATTTTTATTGCTATTTCATGTTAATTTCGTTGCAGTTTTGGTACAGTCTGCATTCTGTAGTTTTTACTAATGTTAAGAAGCGTGACGATAAGTTAGGTTATTGTGTTAGCGATATTTTTATTTATCCAGTTTTTGCTCCACAAAATTTAATTCTAGGATGATATCTGTAAGAGATCCATTCTGCATTACACTGTTTCGTATATTAGCATTTTCACTAGTGTCCATTTGCAATTGATATTGAGGTTGCAATTTTGTGTATTTTTCCGAGCTTACATTTTATTTTTAGGGACTTTTTGTAAGAAGTAAATAACACAATGAGTGTTATAATTATTAGAATTGTCAAGCAACATTTGGTTAATCAATTCGTTATTTTTATTGCTATTTCATGTTAATTTCGTTGCAGTTTTGGTACAGTCTGCATTCTGTAGTTTTTATTAATGTTAAGAAGCGTGACGATAAGTTAGGTTATTGTGTTAGCGATATTTTTATTTATCCAGTTTTTGCTCCACAAAATTTAATTCTAGGATGATATCTGTAAGAGATCCATTCTGCATGACACTGTTTCGTATATTAGCATTTTCACTAGTGTCCATTTGCAATTGATATTGAGGTTGCAATTTTGTGTATTTTTCCGAGCTTACATTTTATTTTTAGGGACTTTTTGTAAGAAGTAAATAACACAATGAGTGTTATAATTATTAGAATTGTCAAGCAACATTTGGTTAATCAATTCGTTATTTTTATTGCTATTTCATGTTAATTTCGTTGCAGTTTTGGTACAGTCTGCATTCTGTAGTTTTTACTAATGTTAAAAAGCGTGCTGATAAGTTAGGTTATTGTGTTAGCGATATTTTTATTTATCCAGTTTTTGCTCCACAAAATTTAATTCTAGGATGATATCTGTAAAAGATCCATTCTGCATTACACTGTTTCGTATATTAGCATTTTCACTAGTGTCCATTTGCAATTGATATTGAGGTTGCAATTTTGTGTATTTTTCCGAGCTTACATTTTATTTTTAGGGACTTTTTGTAAGAAGTAGATAACACCATGGGTGTTATAATTATTAGAATTGTCAAGCAACATTTGGTTAATCAATTCGTTATTTTTATTGCTATTTCATGTTAATTTCGTTGCAGTTTTGGTACAGTCTGCATTCTGTAGTTTTTACTAATGTTAAGAAGCGTGACGATAAGTTAGGTTATTGTGTTAGCGATATTTTTATTTATCCAGTTTTTGCTCCACAAAATTTAATTCTAGGATGATATCTGTAAGAGATCCATTCTGCATTACACTGTTTCGTATATTAGCATTTTCACTAGTGTCCATTTGCAATTGATATTGAGGTTGCAATTTTGTGTATTTTTCCGAGCTTACATTTTATTTTTAGGGACTTTTTGTAAGAAGTAAATAACACAATGAGTGTTATAATTATTAGAATTGTCAAGCAACATTTGGTTAATCAATTCGTTATTTTTATTGCTATTTCATGTTAATTTCGTTGCAGTTTTGGTACAGTCTGCATTCTGTAGTTTTTACTAATGTTAAGAAGCGTGCTGATAAGTTAGGTTATTGTGTTAGCTATATTTTTATTTATCCAGTTTTTTCTCCACAAAATTTAATCCTGCATTACATTTTTTCGTATATTAGCATTTTCACTAGTGTCCATTTGCAATTGATATTGAGGTTGCAATTTTTCCGAGCTTACATTTTATTTTTAGGGACTTTTTGTAAGAAGTAAATAACACAATGAGTGTTATAATTATTAGAATTGTCAAGCAACATTTGGTTAATCAATTCGTTATTTTTATTGCTATTTCATGTTAATTTCGTTGCAGTTTTGGTACAGTCTGCATTCTGTAGTTTTTACTAATGTTAAAAAGCGTGACGATAAGTTAGGTTATTGTGTTAGCGATATTTTTATTTATCCAGTTTTTGCTCCACAAAATTTAATTCTAGGATGATATCTGTAAGAGATCCATTCTGCATTACACTGTTTCGTATATTAGCATTTTCGCTAGTGTCCATTTGCAATTGATATTGAGGTTGCAATTTTGTGTATTTTTCCGAGCTTACATTTTATTTTTAGGGACTTTTTGTAAGAAGTAAATAACACCATGGGTGTTATAATTATTAGAATTGTCAAGCAACGTTTGTTTAATCAATTCGTTATTTTTATTGCTATTTCATGTTAATTTCGTTGCAGTTGAGGTACAGTCTGCATTCTGTAGTTTTTACTAATGTTAAGAAGCGTGCTGATAAGTTAGGTTATTGTGTTAGCTATATTTTTATTTATCCAGTTTTTGCTCCACAAAATTTAATTCTAGGATGTTATCTGTAAGAGATCCATTCTGCATTACACTGTTTCGTATATTAGCATTTTCACTAGTGTCCATTTGCAATTGATATTGAGGTTGCAATTTTGTGTATTTTTCCGAGCTTACATTTTATTTTTAGGGACTTTTTGTAAGAAGTAAATAACACAATGAGTGTTATAATTATTAGAATTGTCAAGCAACATTTGGTTAATCAATTCGTTATTTTTATTGCTATTTCATGTTAATTTCGTTGCAGTTTTGGTACAGTCTGCATTCTGTAGTTTTTACTAATGTTAAGAAGCGTTCTGATAAGTTAGGTTATTGTGTTAGCTATATTTTTATTTATCCAGTTTTTGCTCCACAAAATTTAATCCTGCATTACATTTTTTCGTATATTAGCATTTTCACTAGTGTCCATTTGCAATTGATATTGAGGTTGCAATTTTGTGTATTTTTCCGAGCTTACATTTTATTTTTAGGGACTTTTTGTAAGAAGTAAATAACACAATGAGTGTTATAATTATTAGAATTGTCAAGCAACATTTGGTTAATCAATTCGTTATTTTTATTGCTATTTCATGTTAATTTCGTTGCAGTTTTGGTACAGTCTGCATTCTGTAGTTTTTACTAATGTTAAAAAGCGTGACGATAAGTTAGGTTATTGTGTTAGCGATATTTTTATTTATCCAGTTTTTGCTCCACAAAATTTAATTCTAGGATGATATCTATAAGGGATCCATTCTGCATTACACTGTTTCGTATATTAGCATTTTCACTAGTGTCCATTTGCAATTGATATTGAGGTTGCAATTTTGTGTATTTTTCCGAGCTTACATTTTATTTTTAGGGACTTTTTGTAAGAAGTAAATAACACCATGGGTGTTATAATTATTAGAATTGTCAAGCAACGTTTGTTTAATCAATTCGTTATTTTTATTGCTATTTCATGTTAATTTCGTTGCAGTTGAGGTACAGTCTGCATTCTGTAGTTTTTACTAATGTTAAGAAGCGTGCTGATAAGTTAGGTTATTGTGTTAGCTATATTTTTATTTATCCAGTTTTTGCTCCACAAAATTTAATCCTGCATTACATTTTTTCGTATATTAGCATTTTCACTAGTGTCCATTTGCAATTGATATTGAGGTTGCAATTTTGTGTATTTTTCCGAGCTTACATTTTATTTTTAGGGACTTTTTGTAAGAAGTAAATAACACCATGGGTGTTATAATTATTAGAATTGTCAAGCAACATTTGGTTAATCAATTCGTTATTTTTATTGCTATTTCATGTTAATTTCGTTGCAGTTTTGGTACAGTCTGCATTCTGTAGTTTTTACTAATGTTAAGAAGCGTGACGATAAGTTAGGTTATTGTGTTAGCTATATTTTTATTTATCCAGTTTTTGCTCCACAAAATTTAATCCTGCATTACATTTTTTCGTATATTAGCATTTTCACTAGTGTCCATTTGCAATTGATATTGAGGTTGCAATTTTGTGTATTTTTCCGAGCTTACATTTTATTTTTAGGGACTTTTTGTAAGAAGTAAATAACACAATGAGTGTTATAATTATTAGAATTGTCAAGCAACATTTGGTTAATCAATTCGTTATTTTTATTGCTATTTCATGTTAATTTCGTTGCAGTTTTGGTACAGTCTGCATTCTGTAGTTTTTACTAATGTTAAGAAGCGTGACGATAGGTTAGGTTATTGTGTTAGCGATATTTTTATTTATCCAGTTTTTGCTCCACAAAATTTAATTCTAGGATGATATCTGTAAGAGATCCATTCTGCATTACACTGTTTCGTATATTAGCATTTTCACTAGTGTCCATTTGCAATTGATATTGAGGTTGCAATTTTGTGTATTTTTCCGAGCTTACATTTTATTTTTAGGGACTTTTTGTAAGAAGTAAATAACACAATGAGTGTTATAATTATTAGAATTGTCAAGCAACATTTGGTTAATCAATTCGTTATTTTTATTGCTATTTCATGTTAATTTCGTTGCAGTTTTGGTACAGTCTGCATTCTGTAGTTTTTATTAATGTTAAGAAGCGTGACGATAAGTTAGGTTATTGTGTTAGCGATATTTTTATTTATCCAGTTTTTGCTCCACAAAATTTAATTCTAGGAAGATATCTGTAAGAGATCCATTCTGCATTACACTGTTTCGTATATTAGCATTTTCACTAGTGTCCATTTGCAATTGATATTGAGGTTGCAATTTTGTGTATTTTTCCGAGCTTACATTTTATTTTTAGGGACTTTTTGTAAGAAGTAAATAACACAATGAGTGTTATAATTATTAGAATTGTCAAGCAACATTTGGTTAATCAATTCGTTATTTTTATTGCTATTTCATGTTAATTTCGTTGCAGTTTTGGTACAGTCTGCATTCTGCAGTTTTTACTAATGTTAAAAAGCGTGCTGATAAGTTAGGTTATTGTGTTAGCGATATTTTTATTTATCCAGTTTTTGCTCCACAAAATTTAATTCTAGGATGATATCTGTAAAAGATCCATTCTGCATTACACTGTTTCGTATATTAGCATTTTCACTAGTGTCCATTTGCAATTGATATTGAGGTTGCAATTTTGTGTATTTTTCCGAGCTTACATTTTATTTTTAGGGACTTTTTGTAAGAAGTAGATAACACCATGGGTGTTATAATTATTAGAATTGTCAAGCAACATTTGGTTAATCAATTCGTTATTTTTATTGCTATTTCATGTTAATTTCGTTGCAGTTTTGGTACAGTCTGCATTCTGTAGTTTTTACTAATGTTAAGAAGCGTGACGATAAGTTAGGTTATTGTGTTAGCGATATTTTTATTTATCCAGTTTTTGCTCCACAAAATTTAATTCTAGGATGATATCTGTAAGAGATCCATTCTGCATTACACTGTTTCGTATATTAGCATTTTCACTAGTGTCCATTTGCAATTGATATTGAGGTTGCAATTTTGTGTATTTTTCCGAGCTTACATTTTATTTTTAGGGACTTTTTGTAAGAAGTAAATAACACAATGAGTGTTATAATTATTAGAATTGTCAAGCAACATTTGGTTAATCAATTCGTTATTTTTATTGCTATTTCATGTTAATTTCGTTGCAGTTTTGGTACAGTCTGCATTCTGTAGTTTTTACTAATGTTAAGAAGCGTGCTGATAAGTTAGGTTATTGTGTTAGCTATATTTTTATTTATCCAGTTTTTTCTCCACAAAATTTAATCCTGCATTACATTTTTTCGTATATTAGCATTTTCACTAGTGTCCATTTGCAATTGATATTGAGGTTGCAATTTTTCCGAGCTTACATTTTATTTTTAGGGACTTTTTGTAAGAAGTAAATAACACAATGAGTGTTATAATTATTAGAATTGTCAAGCAACATTTGGTTAATCAATTCGTTATTTTTATTGCTATTTCATGTTAATTTCGTTGCAGTTTTGGTACAGTCTGCATTCTGTAGTTTTTACTAATGTTAAAAAGCGTGACGATAAGTTAGGTTATTGTGTTAGCGATATTTTTATTTATCCAGTTTTTGCTCCACAAAATTTAATTCTAGGATGATATCTGTAAGAGATCCATTCTGCATTACACTGTTTCGTATATTAGCATTTTCACTAGTGTCCATTTGCAATTGATATTGAGGTTGCAATTTTGTGTATTTTTCCGAGCTTACATTTTATTTTTAGGGACTTTTTGTAAGAAGTAAATAACACCATGGGTGTTATAATTATTAGAATTGTCAAGCAACGTTTGTTTAATCAATTCGTTATTTTTATTGCTATTTCATGTTAATTTCGTTGCAGTTGAGGTACAGTCTGCATTCTGTAGTTTTTACTAATGTTAAGAAGCGTGCTGATAAGTTAGGTTATTGTGTTAGCTATATTTTTATTTATCCAGTTTTTGCTCCACAAAATTTAATTCTAGGATGTTATCTGTAAGAGATCCATTCTGCATTACACTGTTTCGTATATTAGCATTTTCACTAGTGTCCATTTGCAATTGATATTGAGGTTGCAATTTTGTGTATTTTTCCGAGCTTACATTTTATTTTTAGGGACTTTTTGTAAGAAGTAAATAACACAATGAGTGTTATAATTATTAGAATTGTCAAGCAACATTTGGTTAATCAATTCGTTATTTTTATTGCTATTTCATGTTAATTTCGTTGCAGTTTTGGTACAGTCTGCATTCTGTAGTTTTTACTAATGTTAAGAAGCGTGCTGATAAGTTAGGTTATTGTGTTAGCTATATTTTTATTTATCCAGTTTTTGCTCCACAAAATTTAATCCTGCATTACATTTTTTCGTATATTAGCATTTTCACTAGTGTCCATTTGCAATTGATATTGAGGTTGCAATTTTGTGTATTTTTCCGAGCTTACATTTTATTTTTAGGGACTTTTTGTAAGAAGTAAATAACACAATGAGTGTTATAATTATTAGAATTGTCAAGCAACATTTGGTTAATCAATTCGTTATTTTTATTGCTATTTCATGTTAATTTCGTTGCAGTTTTGGTACAGTCTGCATTCTGTAGTTTTTACTAATGTTAAAAAGCGTGATGATAAGTTAGGTTATTGTGTTAGCGATATTTTTATTTATCCAGTTTTTGCTCCACAAAATTTAATTCTAGGATGATATCTGTAAGGGATCCATTCTGCATTACACTGTTTCGTATATTAGCATTTTCACTAGTGTCCATTTGCAATTGATATTGAGGTTGCAATTTTGTGTATTTTTCCGAGCTTACATTTTATTTTTAGGGACTTTTTGTAAGAAGTAAATAACACCATGGGTGTTATAATTATTAGAATTGTCAAGCAACGTTTGTTTAATCAATTCGTTATTTTTATTGCTATTTCATGTTAATTTCGTTGCAGTTGAGGTACAGTCTGCATTCTGTAGTTTTTACTAATGTTAAGAAGCGTGCTGATAAGTTAGGTTATTGTGTTAGCTATATTTTTATTTATCCAGTTTTTGCTCCACAAAATTTAATCCTGCATTACATTTTTTCGTATATTAGCATTTTCACTAGTGTCCATTTGCAATTGATATTGAGGTTGCAATTTTGTGTATTTTTCCGAGCTTACATTTTATTTTTAGGGACTTTTTGTAAGAAGTAAATAACACCATGGGTGTTATAATTATTAGAATTGTCAAGCAACATTTGGTTAATCAATTCGTTATTTTTATTGCTATTTCATGTTAATTTCGTTGCAGTTTTGGTACAGTCTGCATTCTGTAGTTTTTACTAATGTTAAGAAGCGTGACGATAAGTTAGGTTATTGTGTTAGCTATATTTTTATTTATCCAGTTTTTGCTCCACAAAATTTAATCCTGCATTACATTTTTTCGTATATTAGCATTTTCACTAGTGTCCATTTGCAATTGATATTGAGGTTGCAATTTTGTGTATTTTTCCGAGCTTACATTTTATTTTTAGGGACTTTTTGTAAGAAGTCAATAACACCATGGGTGTTATAATTATTAGAATTGTCAAGCAACATTTGGTTAATCAATTCGTTATTTTTATTGCTATTTCATGTTAATTTTGTTGCAGTTTTGGTACAGTCTGCATTCTGTAGTTTTTACTAATGTTAAGAAGCGTGACGATAAGTTAGGTTATTGTGTTAGCGATATTTTTATTTATCCAGTTTTTGCTCCACAAAATTTAATCCTGCATTACATTTTTTCGTATATTAACATTTTCACTAGTGTCCATTTGCAATTGATATTGAGGTTGCAATTTTGTGTATTTTTCCGAGCTTACATTTTATTTTTAGGGACTTTTTGTAAGAAGTAAATAACACCATGGGTGTTATAATTATTAGAATTGTCAAGCAACATTTGGTTAATCAATTCGTTATTTTTATTGCTATTTCATGTTAATTTCGTTGCAGTTTTGGTACAGTCTGTAGTTTTTACTAATGTTAAGAAACGTGACGATAAGTTAGGTTATTGTGTTAGCGATATCTTTATTTATCCAGTTTTTGCTCCACAAAATTTAATTCTAGGATGATATCTGTAAAAGATCCATTCTGCATTACACTGTTTCGTATATTAGCATTTTCACTAGTGTCCATTTGCAATTGATATTGAGGTTGCAATTTTGTGTATTTTTCCGAGCTTACATTTTATTTTTAGGGACTTTTTGTAAGAAGTAAATAACACAATGAGTGTTATAATTATTAGAATTGTCAAGCAACATTTGGTTAATCAATTCGTTATTTTTATTGCTATTTCATGTTAATTTCGTTGCAGTTTTGGTACAGTCTGCATTCTGTAGTTTTTACTAATGTTAAGAAGCGTGACGATAAGTTAGGTTATTGTGTTAGCGATATCTTTATTTATCCAGTTTTTGCTCCACAAAATTTAATTCTAGGATGATATCTGTAAGAGATCCATTCTGCATTACACTGTTTCGTATATTAGCATTTTCACTAGTGTCCATTTGCAATTGATATTGAGGTTGCAATTTTGTGTATTTTTCCGAGCTTACATTTTATTTTTAGGGACTTTTTGTAAGAAGTAAATAACACAATGAGTGTTATAATTATTAGAATTGTCAAGCAACATTTGGTTAATCAATTCGTTATTTTTATTGCTATTTCATGTTAATTTCGTTGCAGTTTTGGTACAGTCTGCATTCTGTAGTTTTTACTAATGTTAAGGAGCGTGACGATAAGTTAGGTTATTGTGTTAGCGATATTTTTATTTATCCAGTTTTTGCTCCACAAAATTTAATTCTAGGATGATATCTGTAAGAGATCCATTCTGCATTACACTGTTTCGTATATTAGCATTTTCACTAGTGTCCATTTGCAATTGATATTGAGGTTGCAATTTTGTGTATTTTTCCGAGCTTACATTTTATTTTTAGGGACTTTTTGTAAGAAGTAAATAACACCATGGGTGTTATAATTATTAGAATTGTCAAGCAACGTTTGTTTAATCAATTCGTTATTTTTATTGCTATTTCATGTTAATTTCGTTGCAGTTGAGGTACAGTCTGCATTCTGTAGTTTTTACTAATGTTAAGAAGCGTGCTGATAAGTTAGGTTATTGTGTTAGCTATATTTTTATTTATCCAGTTTTTGCTCCACAAAATTTAATCCTGCATTACATTTTTTCGTATATTAGCATTTTCACTAGTGTCCATTTGCAATTGATATTGAGGTTGCAATTTTGTGTATTTTTCCGAGCTTACATTTTATTTTTAGGGACTTTTTGTAAGAAGTAAATAACACCATGGGTGTTATAATTATTAGAATTGTCAAGCAACATTTGGTTAATCAATTCGTTAATTTTATTGCTATTTCATGTTAATTTCGTTGCAGTTTTGGTACAGTCTGCATTCTGTAGTTTTTACTAATGTTAAGAAGCGTGACGATAAGTTAGGTTATTGTGTTAGCGATATTTTTATTTATCCAGTTTTTGCTCCACAAAATTTAATTCTAGGATGATATCTGTAAGAGATCCATTCTGCATTACACTGTTTCGTATATTAGCATTTTCACTAGTGTCCATTTGCAATTGATATTGAGGTTGCAATTTTGTGTATTTTTCCGAGCTTACATTTTATTTTAGGGACTTTTTGTAAGAAGTAAATAACACCATGGGTGTTATAATTATTAGAATTGTCAAGCAACATTTGGTTAATCAATTCGTTATTTTTATTGCTATTTCATGCTAATTTCGTTGCAGTTTTGGTACAGTCTGCATTCTGTAGTTTTTGCTAATGTTAAGAAGCGTGACGATAAGTTAGGTTATTGTGTTAGCGATATCTTTATTTATCCAGTTTTTGCTCCACAAAATTTAATTCTAGAATGATATCTGTAAGAGAATTATTCTGCATTACACTGTTTCGTATATTAGCATTTTCACTAGTGTCCATTTGCAATTGATATTGAGGTTGCAATTTTGTGTATTTTTCCGAGCTTACATTTTATTTTTAGGGACTTTTTGTAAGAAGTAAATAACACCATGGGTGTTATAATTATTAGAATTGTCAAGCAACATTTGGTTAATCAATTCGTTATTTTTATTGCTATTTCATGTTAATTTCGTTGCAGTTTTGGTACAGTCTGCATTCTGTAGTTTTTACTAATGTTAAGAAGCGTGACGATAAGTTAGGTTATTGTGTTAGCGATATCTTTATTTATCCAGTTTTTGCTCCACAAAATTTAATTCTAGAATGATATCTGTAAGAGATCCATTCTGCATTACACTGTTTCGTATATTAGCATTTTCACTAGTGTCCATTTGCAATTGATATTGAGGTTGCAATTTTGTGTATTTTTCCGAGCTTACATTTTATTTTTAGGGACTTTTTGTAAGAAGTAAATAACACAATGAGTGTTATAATTATTAGAATTGTCAAGCAACGTTTGTTTAATCAATTCGTTATTTTTATTGCTATTTCATGTTAATTTCGTTGCAGTTGAGGTACAGTCTGCATTCTGTAGTTTTTACTAATGTTAAGAAGCGTGCTGATAAGTTAGGTTATTGTGTTAGCTATATTTTTATTTATCCAGTTTTTGCTCCACAAAATTTAATCCTGCATTACATTTTTTCGTATATTAGCATTTTCACTAGTGTCCATTTGCAATTGATATTGAGGTTGCAATTTTGTGTATTTTTCCGAGCTTACATTTTATTTTTAGGGACTTTTTGTAAGAAGTAAATAACACCATGGGTGTTATAATTATTAGAATTGTAAAGCAACATTTGGTTAATCAATTCGTTATTTTTATTGCTATTTCATGTTAATTTCGTTGCAGTTTTGGTACCGTCTGCATTCTGTAGTTTTTACTAATGTTAAGAAGCGTGACGATAAGTTAGGTTATTGTGTTAGCGATATTTTTATTTATCCAGTTTTTGCTCCACAAAATTTAATTCTAGGATGATATCTGTATAAGATCCATTCTGCATTACACTGTTTCGTATATTAGCATTTTCACTAGTGTCCATTTGCAATTGATATTGAGGTTGCAATTTTGTGTATTTTTCCGAGCTTACATTTTATTTTTAGGGACTTTTTGTAAGAAGTAAATAACACAATGAGTGTTATAATTATTAGAATTGTCAAGCAACGTTTGTTTAATCAATTCGTTATTTTTATTGCTATTTCATGTTAATTTCGTTGCAGTTGAGGTACAGTCTGCATTCTGTAGTTTTTACTAATGTTAAGAAGCGTGCTGATAAGTTAGGTTATTGTGTTAGCTATATTTTTATTTATCCAGTTTTTGCTCCACAAAATTTAATCCTGCATTACATTTTTTCGTATATTAGCATTTTCACTAGTGTCCATTTGCAATTGATATTGAGGTTGAAATTTTGTGTATTTTTCCGAGCTTACATTTTATTTTTAGGGACTTTTTGTAAGAAGTAAATAACACCATGGGTGTTATAATTATTAGAATTGTCAAGCAACATTTGGTTAATCAATTCGTTATTTTTATTGCTATTTCATGTTAATTTCGTTGCAGTTGAGGTACAGTCTGCTTTCTGTAGTTTTTACTAATGTTAAGAAGCGTGCTGATAAGTTAGGTTATTGTGTTAGCTATATTTTTATTTATCCAGTTTTTGCTCCACAAAATTTAATCCTGCATTACATTTTTTCGTATATTAGCATTTTCACTAGTGTCCATTTGCAATTGATATTGAGGTTGCAATTTTGTGTATTTTTCCGAGCTTACATTTTATTTTTAGGGACTTTTTGTAAGAAGTAAATAACACAATGAGTGTTATAATTATTAGAATTGTCAAGCAACGTTTGTTTAATCAATTCGTTATTTTTATTGCTATTTTATGTTAATTTCGTTGCAGTTGAGGTACAGTCTGCATTCTGTAGTTTTTACTAATGTTAAGAAGCGTGCTAATAAGTTAGGTTATTGTGTTAGCTATATTTTTATTTATCCAGTTTTTGCTCCACAAAATTTAATTCTAGGATGATATCTGTAAAAGATCCATTCTGCATTACACTGTTTCGTATATTAGCATTTTCACTAGTGTCCATTTGCAATTGATATTGAGGTTGCAATTTTGTGTATTTTACCGAGCTTACATTTTATTTTTAGGGACTTTTTGTAAGAAGTAAATAACACCATGGGTGTTATAATTATTAGATTTGTCAAGCAACATTTGGTTAATCAATTCGTTATTTTTATTGCTATTTCATGTTAATTTCGTTGCAGGTTTGGTACAGTCTGCATTCTGTAGTTTTTACTAATGTTAAGAAGCGTGACGATAAGTTAGGTTATTGTGTTAGCGATATTTTTATTTATCCAGTTTTGGCTCCACAAAATTTAATTCTAGGATGATATCTGTAAGAGATCCATTCTGCATTACACTGTTTCGTATATTAGCATTTTCACTAGTGTCCATTTGCAATTGATATTGAGGTTGCAATTTTGTGTATTTTTCCGAGCTTACATTTTATTTTTAGGGACTTTTTGTAAGAAGTAAATAACACAATGAGTGTTATAATTATTAGAATTGTCAAGCAACATTTGGTTAATCAATTCGTTATTTTTATTGCTATTTCATGTTAATTTCGTTGCAGTTGAGGTACAGTCTGCATTCTGTAGTTTTTACTAATGTTAAGAAGCGTGCTAATAAGTTAGGTTATTGTGTTAGCTATATTTTTATTTATCCAGTTTTTGCTCCACAAAATTTAATCCTGCATTACATTTTTTCGTATATTAGCATTTTCACTAGTGTCCATTTGCAATTGATATTGAGGTTGCAATTTTGTGTATTTTTCCGAGCTTACATTTTATTTTTAGGGACTTTTTGTAAGAAGTAAATAACACAATGAGTGTTATAATTATTAGAATTGTCAAGCAACATTTGGTTAATCAATTCGTTATTTTTATTGCTATTTCATGTTAATTTCGTTGCAGTTTTGGTACAGTCTGCATTCTGTAGTTTTTACTAATGTTAAGAAGCGTGACGATAAGTTAGGTTATTGTGTTAGCGATATTTTTATTTATCCAGTTTTTGCTCCACAAAATTTAATTCTAGGATGATATCTGTAAAAGATCCATTCTGCATTACACTGTTTCGTATATTAGCATTTTCACTAGTGTCCATTTGCAATTGATATTGAGGTTGTAATTTTGTGTATTTTTCCGAGCTTACATTTTATTTTTAGGGACTTTTTGTAAGAAGTAAATAACACCATGGGTGTTATAATTATTAGAATTGTCAAGCAACGTTTGTTTAATCAATTCGTTATTTTTATTGCTATTTCATGTTAATTTCGTTGCAGTTGAGGTACAGTCTGCATTCTGTAGTTTTTACTAATGTTAAGAAGCGTGCTGATAAGTTAGGTTATTGTGTTAGCTATATTTTTATTTATCCAGTTTTTGCTCCACAAAATTTAATCCTGCATTACATTTTTTCGTATATTAGCATTTTCACTAGTGTCCATTTGCAATTGATATTGAGGTTGCAATTTTGTGTATTTTTCCGAGCTTACATTTTATTTTTAGGGACTTTTTGTAAGAAGTAAATAACACCATGGGTGTTATAATTATTAGAATTGTCAAGCAACATTTGGTTAATCAATTCGTTATTTTTATTGCTATTTCATGTTAATTTCGTTGCAGTTTTGGTACAGTCTGCATTCTGTAGTTTTTACTAATGTTAAGAAGCGTGACGATAAGTTAGGTTATTGTGTTAGCGATATTTTTATTTATCCAGTTTTTGCTCCACAAAATTTAATTCTAGGATGATATCTGTAAGAGATCCATTCTGCATTACACTGTTTCGTATATTAGCATTTTCACTAGTGTCCATTTGCAACTGATATTGAGGTTGCAATTTTGTGTATTTTTCCGAGCTTACATTTTATTTTTAGGGACTTTTTGTAAGAAGTAAATAACACAATGAGTGTTATAATTATTAGAATTGTCAAGCAACGTTTGTTTAATCAATTCGTTATTTTTATTGCTATTTCATGTTAATTTCGTTGCAGTTGAGGTACAGTCTGCATTCTGTAGTTTTTACTAATGTTAAGAAGCGTGCTAATAAGTTAGGTTATTGTGTTAGCTATATTTTTATTTATCCAGTTTTTGCTCCACAAAATTTAATTCTAGGATGATATCTGTAAAAGATCCATTCTGCATTACACTGTTTCGTATATTAGCATTTTCACTAGTGTCCATTTGCAATTGATATTGAGGTTGCAATTTTGTGTATTTTACCGAGCTTACATTTTATTTTTAGGGACTTTTTGTAAGAAGTAAATAACACCATGGGTGTTATAATTATTAGAATTGTCAAGCAACATTTGGTTAATCAATTCGTTATTTTTATTGCTATTTCATGTTAATTTCGTTGCAGTTTTGGTACAGTCTGCATTCTGTAGTTTTTACTAATGTTAAGAAGCGTGACGATAAGTTAGGTTATTGTGTTAGCGATATTTTTATTTATCCAGTTTTGGCTCCACAAAATTTAATTCTAGGATGATATCTGTAAGAGATCCATTCTGCATTACACTGTTTCGTATATTAGCATTTTCACTAGTGTCCATTTGCAATTGATATTGAGGTTGCAATTTTGTGTATTTTTCCGAGCTTACATTTTATTTTTAGGGACTTTTTGTAAGAAGTAAATAACACAATGAGTGTTATAATTATTAGAATTGTCAAGCAACATTTGGTTAATCAATTCGTTATTTTTATTGCTATTTCATGTTAATTTCGTTGCAGTTGAGGTACAGTCTGCATTCTGTAGTTTTTACTAATGTTAAGAAGCGTGCTAATAAGTTAGGTTATTGTGTTAGCTATATTTTTATTTATCCAGTTTTTGCTCCACAAAATTTAATCCTGCATTACATTTTTTCGTATATTAGCATTTTCACTAGTGTCCATTTCCAATTGATATTGAGGTTGCAATTTTGTGTATTTTTCCGAGCTTACATTTTATTTTTAGGGACTTTTGTAAGAAGTAAATAACACAATGAGTGTTATAATTATTAGAATTGTCAAGCAACATTTGGTTAATCAATTCGTTATTTTTATTGCTATTTCATGTTAATTTCGTTGCAGTTTTGGTACAGTCGGCATTCTGTAGTTTTTACTAATGTTAAGAAGCGTGACGATAAGTTAGGTTATTGTGTTAGCGATATTTTTATTTATCCAGTTTTTGCTCCACAAAATTTAATTCTAGGATGATATCTGTAAAAGATCCATTCTGCATTACACTGTTTCGTATATTAGCATTTTCACTAGTGTCCATTTGCAATTGATATTGAGGTTGCAATTTTGTGTATTTTTCCGAGCTTACATTTTATTTTTAGGGACTTTTTGTAAGAAGTAAATAACACCATGGGTGTTATAATTATTAGAATTGTCAAGCAACGTTTGTTTAATCAATTCGTTATTTTTATTGCTATTTCATGTTAATTTTGTTGCAGTTTTGGTACAGTCTGCATTCTGTAGTTTTTACTAATGTTAAGAAGCGTGCTGATAAGTTAGGTTATTGTGTTAGCTATATTTTTATTTATCCAGTTTTTGCTCCACAAAATTTGATCCTGCATTACATTTTTTCGTATATTAGCATTTTCACTAGTGTCCATTTGCAATTGATATTGAGGTTGCAATTTTGTGTATTTTTCCGAGCTTACATTTTATTTTTAGGGACTTTTTGTAAGAAGTAAATAACACCATGGGTGTTATAATTATTAGAATTGTCAAGCAACATTTGGTTAATCAATTCGTTATTTTTATTGCTATTTCATGTTAATTTCGTTGCAGTTTTGGTACAGTCTGCATTCTGTAGTTTTTACTAATGTTAAGAAGCGTGACGATAAGTTAGGTTATTGTGTTAGCGATATTTTTATTTATCCAGTTTTTGCTCCACAAAATTTAATTCTAGGATGATATCTGTAAAAGATCCATTCTGCATTACACTGTTTCGTATATTAGCATTTTCACTAGTGTCCATTTGCAATTGATATTGAGGTTGCAATTTTGTGTATTTTTCCGAGCTTACATTTTATTTTTAGGGACTTTTTGTAAGAAGTAAATAACACCATGGGTGTTATAATTATTAGAATTGTCAAGCAACATTTGGTTAATCAATTCGTTATTTTTATTGCTATTTCATGTTAATTTCGTTGCAGTTTTGGTACAGTCTGCATTCTGTAGTTTTTGCTAATGTTAAGAAGCGTGACGATAAGTTAGGTTATTGTGTTAGCGATATCTTTATTTATCCAGTTTTTGCTCCACAAAATTTAATTCTAGAATGATATCTGTAAGAGATCCATTCTGCATTACACTGTTTCGTATATTAGCATTTTCACTAGTGTCCATTTGCAATTGATATTGAGGTTGCAATTTTGTGTATTTTTCCGAGCTTACATTTTATTTTTAGGGACTTTTTGTAAGAAGTAAATAACACCATGGGTGTTATAATTATTAGAATTGTCAAGCAACATTTGGTTAATCAATTCGTTATTTTTATTGCTATTTCATGTTAATTTCGTTGCAGTTTTGGTACAGTCTGCATTCTGTAGTTTTTACTAATGTTAAGAAGCGTGACGATAAGTTAGGTTATTGTGTTAGCGATATCTTTATTTATCCAGTTTTTGCTCCACAAAATTTAATTCTAGAATGATATCTGTAAGAGATCCATTCTGCATTACACTGTTTCGTATATTAGCATTTTCACTAGTGTCCATTTGCAATTGATATTGAGGTTGCAATTTTGTGTATTTTTCCGAGCTTACATTTTATTTTTAGGGACTTTTTGTAAGAAGTAAATAACACAATGAGTGTTATAATTATTAGAATTGTCAAGCAACGTTTGTTTAATCAATTCGTTATTTTTATTGCTATTTCATGTTAATTTCGTTGCAGTTGAGGTACAGTCTGCATTCTGTAGTTTTTACTAATGTTAAGAAGCGTGCTGATAAGTTAGGTTATTGTGTTAGCTATATTTTTATTTATCCAGTTTTTGCTCCACAAAATTTAATCCTGCATTACATTTTTTCGTATATTAGCATTTTCACTAGTGTCCATTTGCAATTGATATTGAGGTTGCAATTTTGTGTATTTTTCCGAGCTTACATTTTATTTTTAGGGACTTTTTGTAAGAAGTAAATAACACCATGGGTGTTATAATTATTAGAATTGTCAAGCAACATTTGGTTAATCAATTCGTTATTTTTATTGCTATTTCATGTTAATTTCGTTGCAGTTTTGGTACCGTCTGCATTCTGTAGTTTTTACTAATGTTAAGAAGCGTGACGATAAGTTAGGTTATTGTGTTAGCGATATTTTTATTTATCCAGTTTTTGCTCCACAAAATTTAATTCTAGGATGATATCTGTAAAAGATCCATTCTGCATTACACTGTTTCGTATATTAACATTTTCACTAGTGTCCATTTGCAATTGATATTGAGGTTGCAATTTTGTGTATTTTTCCGAGCTTACATTTTATTTTTAGGGACTTTTTGTAAGAAGTAAATAACACCATGGGTGTTATAATTATTAGAATTGTCAAGCAACGTTTGTTTAATCAATTCGTTATTTTTATTGCTATTTCATGTTAATTTCGTTGCAGTTGAGGTACAGTCTGCATTCTGTAGTTTTTACTAATGTTAAGAAGCGTGCTGATAAGTCAGGTTATTGTGTTAGCTATATTTTTATTTATCCAGTTTTTGCTCCACAAAATTTAATCCTGCATTACATTTTTTCGTATATTAGCATTTTCACTAGTGTCCATTTGCAATTGATATTGAGGTTGCAATTTTGTGTATTTTTCCGAGCTTACATTTTATTTTTAGGGACTTTTTGTAAGAAGTAAATAACACCATGGGTGTTATAATTATTAGAATTGTCAAGCAACATTTGGTTAATCAATTCGTTATTTTTATTGCTATTTCATGTTAATTTCGTTGCAGTTGAGGTACAGTCTGCATTCTGTAGTTTTTACTAATGTTAAGAAGCGTGCTGATAAGTTAGGTTATTGTGTTAGCTATATTTTTATTTATCCAGTTTTTGCTCCACAAAATTTAATCCTGCATTACATTTTTTCGTATATTAGCATTTTCACTAGTGTCCATTTGCAATTGATATTGAGGTTGCAATTTTGTGTATTTTTCCGAGCTTACATTTTATTTTTAGGGACTTTTTGTAAGAAGTAAATAACACAATGAGTGTTATAATTATTAGAATTGTCAAGCAACGTTTGTTTAATCAATTCGTTATTTTTATTGCTATTTCATGTTAATTTCGTTGCAGTTGAGGTACAGTCTGCATTCTGTAGTTTTTACTAATGTTAAGAAGCGTGCTAATAAGTTAGGTTATTGTGTTAGCTATATTTTTATTTATCCAGTTTTTGCTCCACAAAATTTAATCCTGCATTACATTTTTTCGTATATTAGCATTTTCACTAGTGTCCATTTGCAATTGATATTGAGGTTGCAATTTTGTGTATTTTTCCGAGCTTACATTTTATTTTTAGGGACTTTTTGTAAGAAGTAAATAACACCATGGGTGTTATAATTATTAGAATTGTCAAGCAACATTTGGTTAATCAATTCGTTATTTTTATTGCTATTTCATGTTAATTTCGTTGCAGTTTTGGTACCGTCTGCATTCTGTAGTTTCTACTAATGTTAAGAAGCGTGACGATAAGTTAGGTTATTGTGTTAGCGATATTTTTATTTATCCAGTTTTTGCTCCACAAAATTTAATTCTAGGATGATATCTGTAAAAGATCCATTCTGCATTACACTGTTTCGTATATTAGCATTTTCACTAGTGTCCATTTGCAATTGATATTGAGGTTGCAATTTTGTGTATTTTTCCGAGCTTACATTTTATTTTTAGGGACTTTTTGTAAGAAGTAAATAACACCATGGGTGTTATAATTATTAGAATTGTCAAGCAACGTTTGTTTAATCAATTCGTTATTTTTATTGCTATTTCATGTTAATTTCGTTGCAGTTGAGGTACAGTCTGCATTCTGTAGTTTTTACTAATGTTAAGAAGCGTGCTGATAAGTTAGGTTATTGTGTTAGCTATATTTTTATTTATCCAGTTTTTGCTCCACAAAATTTAATCCTGCATTACATTTTTTCGTATATTAGCATTTTCACTAGTGTCCATTTGCAATTGATATTGAGGTTGCAATTTTGTGTATTTTTCCGAGCTTACATTTTATTTTTAGGGACTTTTTGTAAGAAGGAAATAACACCAAGGGTGTTATAATTATTAGAATTGTCAAGCAACATTTGGTTAATCAATTCGTTATTTTTATTGCTATTTCATGTTAATTTCGTCGGAAGAGACCAGTTCGCTCCTGTGTATACCTGCTGCTTTCTAATGACAGCCCAATTTGCTCCCGTGAATAGCCTTATTCGCTCGCTGGTAATTAAGCGGCTTATTAACTTGGAAATTTTCCCACAATGTTTTTTGTACAAAAGTATAAATTTAGGTTATTTGCAGATTTAAGATTTGTGTGTACAAAAATACTTATGTAATGTAAAAAAATGTGTGTATGACCGTAAAAAACCCTTCAGCAGCACCAGTTAACTTCGCATAAGACTAAAATCTAATCCTCTGTTTAGCCGCGTTGCGGACGGGAGCGAATTGGGCTATGACCTTTTTTGAGCAGGTAGACATGGGAACGAACTGCACCTAGCCCAATTTCGTTGCAGTTTTGGTACAGTCTGCATTCTGTAGTTTTTACTAATGTTAAGAAGCGTGACGATAAGTTAGGTTATTGTGTTAGCGATATTTTTATTTATCCAGTTTTTGCTCCACAAAATTTAATTCTAGGATGATATCTGTAAGAGATCCATTCTGCATTACACTGTTTCGTATATTAGCATTTTCACTAGTGTCCATTTGCAATTGATATTGAGGTTGCAATTTTGTGTATTTTTCCGAGCTTACATTTTATTTTTAGGGACTTTTTGTAAGAAGTAAATAACACCATGGGTGTTATAATTATTAGAATTGTCAAGCAACATTTGGTTAATCAATTCGTTATTTTTATTGCTATTTCATGTTAATTTCGTTGCAGTTTTGGTAGTCTGCATTCTGTAGTTTTTACTAATGTTAAGAAGCGTGACGATAAGTTAGGTTATTGTGTTAGCGATATTTTTATTTATCCAGTTTTTGCTCCACAAAATTTAATTATAGGATGATATCTGTAAGAGATCCATTCTGCATTACACTG
>CALNHX010009763.1:28913-46636 GCA_940337035.1 Agriotes lineatus
AAGTCAAAAGAACAGAAAGTCAAGTTTTCAGGTGAATTTAATTTTGATAAAGTTTTAGTCAATTCTATGGAGTTTCTTATGGTAAATTTAGGTTTGAAATTAGTAACTTTACCGATTAATTTGTTGATCCAAGATGAAATGACCGATGCAGGGGTGTTAGAAAAGCAAACTACGGGTCTAATAGAGATATTGGGTTTGTGGATTTTAGGTAGGCCACCTAATTTAGGGATAGAAAGGGTTTTGATACCAATTACATTTTTTTGAATATAAAATGATTTGGCCATTTTCTTGCTGATTCCGTCCCTTACTCGGTCTTATTTTTTTTGTATTTTAATATTTTGACTTTCTCTGGTAATTTCATTGTCATTGAATCTAGGGACTTTTCGATTATTAGCTCTGTTACTTTTGTAATTAACTTTATACTGAGTGCAGACATCTTCAAAGCCTGTCACTTCTTAAATTTTCAAATTTAAATTTTTATGTAATAACCAGTACAACTATTTTTATAATGTAGTTTGCTGGTTAATTAGTTAGTTCTCCATGCGGTGCGTTATTAAACCCGTTTTTATCACGTTTTCAGCTTTTAAAATTATAACCTCAATTTGACATGTGCTCCGATTACTGATAGCAGTAAGTGGTGTTCTTTATTATGTAGTTCATTGTTAACCATATGCCTTTGTAGATGATCATATGGCCTGATGATGAAACCAGTTTGGTTTCGAAACATGTCGAAACCCACAATTTTGCAATAAATATTCGTGGTTTTATTGCTTCACTAGCTGGCCCGGCAAACATTGTTCTGCCCAAAAATAATTTGTCTCTGAAACCCCGTTTAATCACTATAGAGTTTTAATTTTATATCATGTCCATCGTCTTGGACTTAAAAATAGATGCCATTTTCTAGCTGTAACCCGCGACATCGTAAGCGCGAGGTTCCTTATTTGTGTATTAAATAATGACTAGTTATTTTCTGTCATCCCATCCCATCCCCGTCCCCGTCCCCATGCCCGTCCCCGTCCCCGTCCCCGTCCCGTCCAGTACCGTCCCGTCCCGTCCCGTCCCGTCCCGTCTCCTCCCCTACCACCCCATCAAACCATTAAGCACAAGTGTGACTGCAAATAGAAACAACACACTTTCGATATTTTCCAATTTTCCGGATTTCACTCTAGATTTTATTAATTTTCTTTCCGTAAGAACCTTATACAAAGTATTAGAAAACTTAAAAAAAAGATGAATAAAATCGGTAAAGTGGTTCTCAAGTTATGGCGTGACCAATGGAAATAGGGATTCATTTTTATATATATAGATATCAGGAATGGAAGATAACCAAATTTTCAGGTTAAGAGAAATACAGGCAGAAAGTTACGATAACAACCAATAAATGTCATATTTACTGATTTAAAAAACATACGACACAGTTAGTAGAGTTGACGTATTCAACGCACTAGAAGAACTAAGATCAAGCAATAAGTTAAGGAATTTAGTTAATATCAAGTTGTCCAGCAAGTTTAAGGTGAAGTTCTAGCTATCAAATTTTAACAGCTCTCTTTCACTTTGCATTGGATACAATTATAGAAGATGCTCAAATTAGCAGGTTTAGTGTACAATAACAACATCAGTCTGTGGTCTTTGCTGATGATATAGCAAGAAGTAAAAAATGCAAGAAGTAGTAAAAGAATTAGAGCTATCAGCAAGGGTTAAGGGTCTTCAAATATGCGAAGCAAAAACAAAGCACATAACGTGGACTGAACATGAATTGCAAAGGGGAAGAAGCCTAACCCTACAAATAAGTGAAGCTAAAACCTATGATTTTGAGGAAGTGGGCAGATTTGTATGTCTGGCAACAGTGTTTATAAGAACACCAAAAATAAGAGAGGAAATACAAGCGAAGTTGATGGCAGGCAACTGTTGTGTGCGTACTCCAAATGGGTTGCATGCAAATATAAGCATAGTTATTCGCCTAATGTTCACATACGACAGCGAATTATGGACTTTGAGAATTAGAGAATAAAATACATTGGAGATATGGGAAAGGGAAGGAATATTTTTGGAGGATAGCAAATAGATGGCCTGTGGGAAAGATGCACAAACCAAGAATTAAGTGGTAAAGGTAATGGTGCAAATATTACTGGAGTAGTTAAAGCTCACAGAATTTGATAAATGGGGCACATAATCAAAATGTCACAATAAAGGCTACATAAAAAACTACTAACCAGTGTAGCGAAAAATGGCGTAAAGGAAGGTCAAGGGAGCGATAGCACATTGAAGCAAAGGAGATATTAACAAGGCATAAATAAGTGGATAGAAGGAGAAAGCAATCAATAAGAAAAAGTGAAGAAAGCTATAGACAAAGCGAGACTTGCAGAGCTAAGATACTCATATATAGACAACCGCATTAGCAACAGACGCAAGCATTTCGTAATAACACTTAGTATTATTTTAATAAAAAACAACGATACAACAGATTCCAGCCACTTTGTTTCATACAGCTTAAAATATAAAGTAGTTTGCTATAATGACCTCCAATTTCAATACAGAAGGCACGTAGTAGAGAAAGAACCACTTCTATATCATTAACGTATAGTATAAACTGTAGTGGCCCTAAAATAGATCCTTGAGGAACGCACAAATGCTGTGCTGGTAATTCGTTGACTTCCAATAAACATACAATTTAAAAATTTAAGAATTTCTAAGCTTTGCTTTGAAAAACAGCATCAATTTGTAAAGTAGCATACGATCTAAGCACGCACTTGAGCGACGCGCCGTTTTCCATGGGCAGCCGAAAATAAAGCAATTCGAAAACCATTAATTCTCCGTTCACAAAAAGTGTCATCACAAGCCACGTGGCCTTAACAACCAATAACAATTTGCCACAGATCCGCTACATTAACAACCCGTAACCATAACGAAGCAGGCTTTTACGCCAGTGGCTCCCGTCGGGGCGATGCCTCTATCCTTGGACGCCGGGCGAAAGCGCGCCCCGCGACAAGGATAGCGGGCGAGCGTGCGGGGATTTTTTGCGCGGCTTTCTGGGAGAGTGATACGAAAAAGCTATAAAAATTTGTCACGTCGAGGGTGGCTGCGAAGGGATGCCGGAGGAAGTGACGCAACAATTACATCCCTACCGCTGTGACGTGATGTGCTTCCGGCTGGGTCACATCATTCTCGCTTCCGGCTCTCTGCGAGGCCCTGATTTTTAACTATTTCCTATTTCGGATGGCGGAAAGCCATTGGCTACTCAGCGACTTCGTTGTTCCTTTCTTTATTGGAAGTTTATTAGACCGGAATGGCAGCTCAGTTTCTTCTTGTTTTTAAACCAAGAAGAGGCGATTAACTCGATTGCCTCCGGTTTCAAGACGATTAGGTGTGATTGCGTGGGCTTCGAACCACGTCTTACTGTCTCATCTGGGGATTAAGGGTCAGATATTTTTATTTAAAATTTTTCACCGTAACTTTCTAATTTAGTGCAAGTTGCCACGTGCCTGGATGTCTTTGTAGTTATTACAGTTGTTTCTTACCTATGTAAAAGCTAAAGAGATCAATATATTGAATACTTGACTTATGTTCCATGTCGATCAAGTTTAATTAGGTGGATTAACAAAACGATAGCGTAGCATATGGCAAAATCTGAGAGTGTTTGCCTCACCTAGTGCACTTTTTAAATGTATGGATGTGTTTGTAGTTCTTTCCAATTCCGTAACGTCAGCCATCCTTCCATTTCGTTTATTTTATCCCACCAATGAAATGCTTTAGGAGTTCATTTCCCACTATCAATCACAGGAATCGTTTAGAAGTTTTTGATTTCTCACTTAGAGCATGTCATTTACTTCCAGAAGATATAGGCGTCGGTTGGGACTAGTAATAAAACCACATTCGATCTTCATTTTGGCACAGGCGAGATCAACTAAATAATACGATCAAATGGTCAATGTAACTTCTTCACCTTATCGGATCCCACTAAAACTAGTTCACTTTCTTCAACTGCTGGTGTGGACTTCTCCTTACCTCTGTTAAACAACAAGACCCAGTATTGTCTCTCTTATACCTCTAGGAAATCTTATCCATATGGAATGCTCGTAAAAATGGAAGGAGTTAAAGGTTCCAACTCTCCACTATTTTCAGTCACATAGGTACCATATCTTCAACTCATATTTTATATAGATGAGTAGCTCCCACCATTTGTCCCAAGAGGGTGCTGCAGCCACGTTGAATTTCTAAATCGATTCTAGTTGGGCACATCCATTAATCATCCACAATCTAGTGACCAAAATTATCTTTGGACCATCATTCATTCGATTAAACTGTTCCAAAGCTTCTATAAAAGCAGCTCTTTTCTATTATACGGACCCATTCAAATTTCGATAAACTTGGATCATCTAGATCAGGGCTGTCCAACTTCAAGGGACCCAAGGGCCACTGTAAAAAATTTGATGGTTACGAGGGCCGCATCTTAAAATGTGTTGTATCCGACTTTGTGAGTGATTTGTAATTAATATAAAACGTGTATATTTTAATACTAATTTTTATTTATTCCAGAAGCTTAGGTTACATTACAAAGAGCATTGAAACATAAAAGAGATATACAGGGTGTTCCCTTAGGTCACCGACAAACTTACACCATATGTTCTAGAAGTGATTCTAAACCAAAAAAAACCCTATTCACTTTAAGTTAATTCCTTTCCGTTCTTGAGATACTGACAAAAGAAAAAAAAACATCAATTAATGTAAATTTACATATAGAGATGTGACGTTTCACCCCCTCACTAAGGGCGTCAAAGATTTATCCTTCAGGTTAAGCTCGAATCGGAGAAATACGTTCACTCAAATATATATTCGATTAGGTAAAACACCAGATAATTACCAAAACAAATATAATGTTTTTAGTTAGTTACAATTATTAATTAAAAATAAATCTGAGTTGTACATTATTTAAAATTAACATGTTCTTCTGGAACGGTGTCTGGTTTCGTGGGTCGAGCTGCAACCCAATGCACCGGCGAGTGTTGCGGATCCCTATTGGTAGTCCGCCTGTACGCACGCCGATTCTTCGGGAAATGGGCTGAGTGAGTCTTTTGTTCCTGCAAACTTGAGCTTCCACTCAGCAGTAATTTTAAGTTGTAATTTTCCGGTGAATTTAGCGATTGTAAGAGCTACCTGAGGCGGGCGTAAGTGCCTAAATCCTCACAAGCGGCGTAGAGGCTGTGATTCCTACAGGTTACAGGTTTAATTATTAGTAAAATGAGGTTATGACGAGTATATCATCTCTCTGGGCGTTGCGATTTGCGTTTAAAAATTAGGCGGTTGGAAATGGCTTTTAAGCAGTTAGTCCTGCAAGACAGCGAATTAAGACAGGGTTAAAGACTCAGGAATTCGATTTTCCAAAAAAGTTCAACAATCAAGGTAAAATTGAATTCTAGCGGTCTTGCTCTAGCGGAAAATTTGAACTTCTCGGGCTGACAGTACAACACGTCATCTCCCTTGAAGCCTGGTCTGGTAAGGGTTGGAGGCCTACTCCGTTAGACAGTTTAGCGTGTCAGACAGGAGAGCCCAGGTAGAAAAGGAGAAGACAGGATCAGGATTGGTGGACTCAAGGGGAAATTCGATTCGCGGGCCGCAAAAATATCCTGGCGGGCCGCATGCGGCCCGCGGGCCACGTTTTGGACAGCCCTGATCTAGATCAGTGGTTCCCAAACTTATTTGGCTTACCGCCCCCTTTTCAGACAAAAAATTACTCAGCGCCCCCTGGAAAGCTACATTCTTTAAGCTAACAAACAGAAAGATATTGTAGTGGTAGCTTTTTGAAACTGATAGTGATCTATAAGAGTATTTCTAGGTAGGAAATTATTTTGAAAGACTAAATTATTTAGCAATTATAAAGTACAAGGGGGGATTTACACATTAAAAGTACAACATAAATATTTGAGAATTGTTTAATGAATGATACATTCGATACAGTTACTGTTAAATTGTGAATAGTTTATTAAAAAGATTCAAGCATATAAGTTGATTTAGTTGGGATAATTATTTGGTAACATCAGAGCTTAGATTTTAATTTGTATTAACTGAAAATTGGAATAACTAAAGTGAAAGCCAAACTCAAATAATTATCTGAAAAAGTCAATTATGAAATTTTATAATAAAATATATCATATAGAAATTTGGTATAAATTATTATTATTGCTAGAGAAAATATTTTTAAAATAACCATTTTTTTCTGTATTTGTAACCTGTATTTTAAGTAAACGCAAATTTGACTAATGAAAACCCTTTATTATAATGATATTTACTTTCTGGATAAACAGACTGAATAAATATAGCAACAAATAGTATGAAGAAGAATAAAAACATTTAATAACGGTACATAGTCTTTATGGGATAAATAAATCTGTAACTTGCATTTAGTGTGTTTATTTGAAAAATAATGTTACACTATATTACACAACAGATGAAATATGTACGAATGGTTTTTCTGAATCTTCTTATCTTCCCTTCCTTCTTTAAGCTTTCACCGCCCCCTTATTTTTATTCACCGCCCCCCAAATGCACCCGAGGCTACTATCGCCCCCCCTGGATGGTTCCAGCGCCCCCCCCAAGGGGCGGTATCGCCCACTTTGGGAATCACTGATCTAGATGAACGCTCTCTTAGAGATTCTCTGTATTTCGTTCTAACTTGTTTGGGTTAGTTGCAGTGTTGTAAACATCCTTTTTAGTGTTTCGAGGATGCATTCGTATAGAAGCGTTTCAAAATCGGGTTGAGATAACAGAAAAGTACCAGAAGCTGTACTTATGGAAGGAATAATTTTTAATCAAAACACTTGAAAGACTGCACTTATTTTTGAGAGATAAAATACCAGTTGCACCAAGCCCAATCACTTCAGCAAGGCTAGCTTTTGTGCTCTGAAAACTGTCGAAATTATCTCGTAAGATGATCTTCGTTTTTACTCTATTATTTGGATCCCCAGAAAAAAAAAGTTATAGACAGTTAACTAATGTATAGCACCGTTTCAAAATATTTTATTCCCACACGTCATAAAAGTGACAACTTATATGGTTTGACAAACAAGGTAAATACGTTACTTTTATGCTTACGCATAAAAGTGGTTAGTTTTATGTAGAGTCTCTGTATATAGAAGAGTTGGGACATGTAGGGTGATTTGTTTTGGATCTACAAACCATGGAGTACCTGATTTTTGCCGATTTTAAACTTTATACATACTTCTTTCAACTAAGACAAATGAAACATATCTTTGCTACATCACATGGTCCTTGATTTGTGGATCCAATGCCTCGACTCTTAGTACATAATAGGAACTCTAATTTTACGGCGGCGGAGTACTTTAAAACTTGACTAGCTTTCGAATATTATTGACATTAGCTTTCTTTATTGTCGGGAACTGACGTAAACGTAGAATATAAAATGGCATATGCTATTCGTCAGTCAAACGCTTCAAGTCTCGCCATATAAAGTATCACTCTTACTTCTAATAACACAATATACTATTATTCCCACTATTCATTTTAATTTTTTTTCCTGAATACTAAATTTGAAGATTATTTTAAAACTATAATTCTTATAAAAAAATATTTAAACAAAAATTATAGACAATTAAGTGTTATTCAACACCTTTTCAACTAATTTTATTCTCAGTAATAATAGGACGAGAGGTCAAAATATTGCCGACAATAATTTTTGCGATTCAGATGCGAGTTTCAGCGGCGACGAAAATAACGACGAGTGCTTGCACGAGTCGTTATTTTCTAAAGCAACAGAAACGAGGCAATCTGAAGAGCAAAAATTGTCTGCAATATTTCGACCTAGAGTCCTATTCGTCTTGACAATTTAACTTTTCAAAAAAAAATAGTTACAGAAAAAATTGTCGCTGAAATAAAGCTTCTCGAAATATTGTCACTACAATAAATGTTACACAAAAAATTGTCGCTGAAATAAAGCTCCTCGAATTATTGTCGCTGAAATAAAGCTCCTCGAATTATTGTCACTAAAATAATCGTTCGATTGGTAGTTTATGTTTAAATTGAAGAATGGCATTGGTTGACAATGACACCAGTTAAATTGTCATTATTAATTTTGAGAGATTTTTTTATGGAAACCTAATTTTCAAAAACTACTTGGTATTAAATACTTGTTGAAAGCTATAGACAATTAAGTGATGTATAATAGCGCTGTGTTCAAAACAATTATTTCCATTAGTAATTTTCAGGTTTTGAGAAAGTCTTTGCAAAATTTTAGTTCGGAGTTCTTTTCAAAAATATAATATTTAAAAAACCCTTCTTTAAAAAAAAATTGTAAACAATTACATAAATGTACCACTGGAAAAACCATATTATTAACTTTTAGGTGTTTTCAAAAACTATTTCTAACAAACAAACTCTTTCGTTGTAAGCTGTAGACAATTACGGGTTGTACAACACTGTTTAAAAATTAATTTAGTTATTCATTTTTGGATTTTGAAACAATTTTTGTAGGTGAAAATAACATTTTAATTTTTTTCAAAATTAATTCTTTTAGAAAAAACCTAAACAAAATTTATAAAAAATTACGTAATACGTAACACTAGAAAAAAGTTTACCATTATTAACTTTTTACAATTTTAGGAAATATTTGTGGAAACTTAATTTTGCGATTTTTTTAAATCCTACTTCATACCAAAAAAATATGTCACCGAAAGCTAGATTACTACGTGATACATTACACTAGCCTAAAAAATATTTCTATTATTAACTTTTAGAATTTGAGAAAGTTAAATTTACTAGGATTTTTCCACAATTGTAATTCTTACAAAAAAACTTGTTAAACAATAGACAATTACACAAAAAACTTTACTACGTTAAAAAATTCTTGTCGAAAACTATAGACAATTACAGGATATACCGGGTGTCCATTCTCAAAGTCGAACATAGGCAATTAACATTAGTGCATTCACTCGTTCTTTATTGAAATAATTCAGTTTTCTGTAGATAATTTTAACAGACGTTGACAGAAAATACCTGTTTTTTTGCCAAATAATTACCAATTTTTTTGACAAATGCTATAAAACTTGAAAAGCAAGGCATGGCATATTTAAAAATTCCCAAGTTTTAAATTAGTATTTTAAAATAAAAATCGCATCTTGAATATTATTATTGGTACCATTCGATGCGTAATAATTTTATCTTTCCATTGATACCATTACCTTCCCTGTAAGTTGAATTGGCGAGCAGGAATCTGCAAAAACGTTGAATACAATGTTAATCGCCTATGTTCGACTTTGAGAACGGACACCCGGTATAGCACTTTATAAAAAGAAATATTCCCATTATTAAAGTTTAGATTTTGATTAAATTTTTGTATAAAGTCAACATTATGGTTTTTTTAAAACTGTAATTCTTACAAAAAAGGTTTTTAAACAAAAACTATAAACTTTGAGAAATTTTTATTGAAAACCTAATTTTCTGTTTTTAAAATATTTTATTTTTATGATTTTTTTTCCAAAAACCATAAACAATTACGTGATGTACAACCCTATTTTAATACTGTTTATTTCCATTATTAATTTTTAAATTTTGAGAAAATATTGTAAACATTTTTTTTTCAAAACTAACGCTTACAGTGATCTTTTCCAGTGATCTTACAATTAACAAAAAATTAAATTTTTAATTTTTAAGCATTTGTCAAAAAATTTCGAAAAATTATAAATTCTACAGAAACCGTACAAAATAGTGTTAGTGCAAGAGAATTTTCTCTAATATTTTAAGTTAAATTCAAAAATGTAATAATATACCGGGTGTTTTATTTAAAATAAGAGTTAATAAAAATAGGAAAAAACAAAAGAAGCCATTTTAGAGGTATTGAATTGGAAAATCATCTATCAATTACGACATCAATACACATTAAAAATGTAATAAAAATGTAAAGGTTGAAAAAAATCGTTAGAGCCGCTTTTGAAAAAATCGAAAAAACTGAAAAATCATAAGAGTAAACACCATACTTTCGGTTATGCGATTTTCTTCAAAAGGTTGCAGTCGCATCTAGATAGTGCACAAAACTTACATATGAAGTTTCAACATCATACCTATTTTCATTTTTGAGGTATTCTGTCCACACACAGACTAACACTCTAACACGTGACAATTCAATACTTTAAAAGGAAGTAAAAAATCTTTTTAAGTGAAAGTTATAGATAATTGCTTTAGAAAAAAATATTTCCATTAATAACTTTCACACTTTTGAAAAAATTTCTATCGAAAGCTATAGACAATTAAGTGATGTGTAACACTGTGCTAAAAATCTTAATTACATTAGTAATTTTTAGATTTTTACAGCTACCACTTTTTGAACCAAACTTGTAAGCATTGTACCACTATTAAAAAATACGTTGCCATTGTTAATTATTACTTTTGAAAAAGTTTTGGTGGGAATTTACTTTTGCGATATTTTCAAAAACTATTTCGAACAAACAAACATTTTCCTCGTAAGTTATAGACAATTACGTGGTCTACAACACTGTTAAATATATTAATTTCATTATTAACTTTTACATTTTGAGAACATTTTTGTAGTTAAATATATTATTTTATTTTTGAAAAACTTTCATTCTCCAATTTTTAAAAAATAAAAGTTATAAACAAAAATGATCATTATTAATTTTTGGATTATTGCGAAATAGTTGTGAAAACTAATTTTTGCGATTTTTCAAAACCTACTTCGTACAAAAAAATTGTCATCGGAAGCTAGACAATTTCAATTACAAAAACACATTCAAACAAAAATTGTAAGCAATTACATGTAACTTTTTCAAGAAGAAACTGCCGTTACTAATTTTGACTTTTGAGAAAATTTTTTTAAGAACTATTTCGAACAAACAAAACAAAATTTTTATTTTGTTTCAAAACTTTGATCCTTTCAATTTTTTAAATAACAGTTATAAACAAATATTCTCATTATTAATTTTTGAATAGTTCAGGAATATTTGTGAATTGTAATTTTGCGATTTAAAAAAAATAGTTTATATAAAACAATAGACGATTATTTAATTTACAACACTATTTAAAAAGATATATTGCCATTATTAATTTTTAAATTTTGAGAATATTTAATTTAAGTTTTTTCAAAAATTTAATTTAAAAAATCGTGTTAAACTAACTAAAGTTATCGACAATTACTATAGAAAATATACAGGGTATCCGAAAAATAATGGGACACAGATTAATTGTACCGGGTGGCCAATTAAGAAGGGCAATCGGCCCTATCTCGAAAAGTAATGGTCGTAAAGACTTGGATTAAAAAAAATTATGATTAAACCGGCCAAGAGAAAATGCTGGAAATTCTTTTTAAGTTTCTAGAATGGCCGCCAGGGGGCGTAATCGCATTCTTGAATTTTAAATCTCGTTTTTTGAGAAAAATTCTTATACTTATTGCAGATAGCTAAAATGGACACCGTTTTAAAGCTGAGATAAATTCTATTCTTTTTTGTTAAATGCTTTTTGCTCTATCTCTTAAGGGAAAGTGGTGGGGGGGTGTCCGAACATTTTCGGAAAGAAATGTCAATAACTTCAAAATGGCTGAACGGATTTTGTCAAACTTGGAGTCGTTGAAAAGGGATTTTCTTAAGCTATCAACGCTGCCTTGAGCAAATTGATTTAGATTGCTTGTGTCGCCGCTAGAGGGCGTTTTGCGGCAACACTACAAATGAAATGGATTTTCTCAAAAAAATTAAATTCAACGATATCACTTTTATTGCAACAAAAGATAGCTAAATAAGGGTCTAACACGCTAGTAAAGACCGCATTTCGATATTTGTTTCCTAACCTAAAATATCAGTAAAGGAAATTAAAACTCGAAATAATGTCGCATCTTTGGGAATATTTTCAGTATACCTGCCATTATTAAATCCTAATTATCGTTCTTGTAGCAAAATATATATAAATTTACTGTTAAAACACCAACATTATATTTAAAATGACAATAACAATTAATACTCATTCAATATGATTGAATATTGTCCTTCTGTCCACACGAAATTCGAAATTTCTAAAATGCAAGTGTGCTTTGGAAAACAAAATAGCAAAAATTATAATGTTGGTGTTTAAGTGTCAATCATGTTAAGATTGCAGCTATTTATAGTGCCTTTTGGTGGCCTTATTTGTAAAAAATGCCTTTTCCACCTGTAGAAGTGTTTTATATGTTTCGTGTTTATTTTCGAAACAATGAAAACGCAACTGTTTCTGTTAGAATCTATGCGATGGAGTATCCTGATAGGCGCCATCCAACTGTCAAAGTTTTTCGTGTGGACAGAAAGGCAATATTCAATCATATATTGAATGAGTATTAATAATTAGTGACATTTTAAATATAATGTTCGTATTTTAACAGTAAATTTATATATATTTTGCTAAAATAACGATAATTAGGATTTAATAATGGCAGGTATACTGAAAATATTCCCAAAGATGCGACATTATTTCAAGTTTTAATTTTTTACTGTAATTTAGGTTAGGAAAGAAATATCGAAATGCAGTTTTCACTAGCGTGTTGGACCCTTATTTGGCTATCTTCTGTTGTAATAAAAGCTATATCAATGCATTTAATTTTTTTGAGAAAATCCATTTCATTTGTAGTGTTGTCGCAAAACGCCCTCTAGCGGCGACACAAGCAATCTAAATCAATCCGCTCAAAGCAGCGTTGATAGTCTAAGAAAAGCCCTTTTCAATGACTCCAAGTTTGACAAAATTCGTTCAGTCATTTTGAAGTTATTGACATTTCTTTCCGAAAATGTTCGGACACCCCCCACCACTTTCCCTTAAGAGATAGAGCAAAAAGAATTTAACAAAAAAGAATGGAATTTATCTAAGCTTTAAAACGGTGTCCATTTTAGCTATCTGTAAGCTTTTGAAGAAAATTTCATAACCGGAAGTATGGAATTTGCTCTTGTGATTTTACAGTTTTTTTTCGATTTTTGCAAAAACGGTTCTAACGACTTTTTTTAAACTTTACATTGTTATTACATTTTAACGTGTATTGACGTGAGATAGGTGATTTTCAAGTTGAAAATGTGTTTCCTCTTTTGCTATTTTTTTATTGACTCCTATTTTAAATAGAACACTCGGTTATTATTACATTTTTGAATTCAGCTTAAAATGTTAGGGAAAATTGGTTTGTTGAACTAACGCCCTATTTTGTAGGGTTTCTGTAGAATTGGTAATTTTTGAAAATATTTTACAATGCTTAAATATTAAAAATAAAATTTTTGACTAACTGTAAGATGACTGTAAAAGGAAGTTGTGTGCGTGTATCACACCAGATTCTTTTTATTAGTGCAGTACCTAATAGTAGCATGTATGTATATCAAAATTCAAATCGATGTCTCTACATTTGTGGAAATTAACAAAAAATTCAAAATTCAAAATTGAACTTCAAGACCATATAACTTCTTGTTGAAGGGACTTTGTACTAAAGTATATTAGGTTTGATCGATTCGTAAGGAATCTATGACTAATCGGTTTTTTTTTGGGACACCCTGTATGTCCATTATTAACTTTTGGACTTAACACTTAAAGAAAATTCATTATTAGTTTTTACATTTTTGAGAAAATGTTTGAAGAAACTTAATTTTGCGAGTTTTTCAAAATCGACTTCGTACCGAAAACTTTTTATTTTTTATTTTTTTTATTTTTTTTTATTTAGTTCTTCCTCGATACAAATTTGTTTGAGTAAGTCTTACACAGAATTACAAAAGCAAAACAATTACATGTACAATTATTATATCTACAAAAATCATTAGTTTAGGTAAATAATCACAGTCTATAAAACATTTCTTCAAAAGCCATAGACAATAATTGCGTGATGTATAACACTGCTTCAAAACGGCTTATTAACAGTAGTAATTCTCAAACTATGGAACAATTTAAAAAAATTTATTTTCGAGATTTTTCAATATTATAATTCCTACAAAAAAAACTTTGAAACAAAAGTTATAGACGTCTAGAATTTTTTTTGTGAAAATCTACTTTTGCGATTTTTCATTTGCCATTTTATAGCATGCATAGGAAAAACATAATATATTGTTTTGTACATCTTACTAATTTACGGCATTATTTACGTAGAATGCGTAGGTATTCTATAGAATAATGAATTTCATGCATTTTCGTTGTCAGCTTTGTTAACATCCCCTCTGCAGGGAAATCGGCGAAGATTTAGGCATTAGGATCACAGAATCGCAGTGAAGGCTGTGAGACTTGGTGGAATTTGAACCCAGATACGTTTGAGTCACCTCCACAGCCGTGCACCAAGCACCATTTACCGATAGAAATACAGATTAATATTTCGAGGTAGCACAACAATTGCCAGTCAATAAAAGCAGATTCGCGTGTTTCATCGAGAAAATGTTTCTAACAACACGAAATCTAGTCTCATTTTCTAACCTTATGAAAGGCTAGTTTCTCATATCGCCAGTGTTCCAGTGCTTTTGCCAAAATTAATCTTCTTCTGCTTTGCCTTGAATTGCAGCGTGCTTGTCATCCCTTTGGGTTCCACTTGGTCTACCTTTCCACTATTCCATTAAATTCTCTCCGATTAGTGGATTCTGAGTACTTGTCAATGACGGTGGTTAACGAATACTTGCAGCTTGTTTGATATTTTCCATGACACTTTTTAGATTTCCGCTCCATATAGAAGAACACATTGCTTCGGAAGAACCGCAAATTTGTCTTCGTCTTTAGTCACTCTCCAAGTACTGAAACTTGCTCATATTCTGCGGATCTTTCCCCTCTAGGATCTTAGTTATGAATGTTTTTTGCTGATTTTATATCGAAATTATCAGAGTAAACAGTTTACAGTGTGCCAATACTTCGACTTCTTACAGTACATTCTCACAAGCTGGTGAAAAACTAATTTGACACATTTGACTAATAGTACTTATTCTGCCTCACGAACAACCCTTACTTGTACGTCCGTTTGAGGTGCTTCCAGCCTTCGACAGCAGTGATCGACAAGTGCAAGGGTTGGAGATTTGGTACAGACTTCGTGCATATTTTATAGAATTGTTGTGGAACTGCAATTTCTCCCTGTTTCTAGTTTAACCCACGACCAGCTCCGACTGAGAGTTCTGATAATCGACGCCTAGTCGCGTAACTTAACCGTAGTTCCTCGTATAACACATGCTTCTCTACTACTCCCTAGACAGTTTTATAGTTAAAAACGGGCCCGAAACAATGGCAAACCAGTGTCTCAAACTAAGTAGCAGAGCCAGAGGATCAGAGGAAGTAATAAACCGGGAAACTAGCGACTGCGATCAGATAAATCACGCCGGGGTCCCGCGGGCGCAACTTTATATTCCCTAGATTGCAGCCGATAGGTAAATTCACAGCTGATGGACGTTAATTAGTGCGAAGCATCGGCGCTGATTTATTTGGTGATAGCTCGAGAGGTTTTATTCGAAAACGGCATTGCTGGGCATAATTAAAATAAAAACGTCGCTGTGTCTCTTGCTGAATATATCGTCTGCGGCTCATATGTGTTAATTAGCTTCTTAGAATTCGAAGTGGAAAAAGTTGTTACTTGCTAATGGATTAATGTGCAATCTGGTCGCGAGCTGCGTTTACGGGCGAACAGAGGTTATTAGAATGCGAGCTAAATTGCTTTATAGATTTTCTCGCGTTGCTTGCTCTACCGAGAAGTAGACTTCTGGAAACGGCCTGGCGCTGTGTGAGGGAATTTTGTTATTGTTGCTCGACCGGATTTTTATTTTGGGATTGATATACAATTATTAATCGTAATGGCTATGGTCGACGTTCCAATCGAATCCAGATTTGTGTACGTGAAGAACTGGATTGTAGCTTTAAAATGTTGGATATAGCTAGTTACTGTAAATAGAACCAACAGCTAGTATTTTGCCTTCATTGGTAAATGTTTGCAGACCCATGACTATAAACTCGTATTAGGAATTCTACTATTTTTACATTTTAATCAGAACACGTTTACTAAACAAAGCTTTTATTAGAAATATAGACAACTATTTCGAGTAATACATTAAATATTGGCGTTTTGTATTAGACAATAAAAAAATACATATTTAACTTGTATGAGTAATAGAACGTTTTTCTACTTCACCTGTACTGGCTGGCGCCTCCACTATTGTTACAAATAAAAAGCTTTATGCTTTAATGGCTCATTAATTGCACCGTCTGCTGGGAGATGGATCATCGATACGTTATCAAGTATCATTAAATTGTCTCCGCACACCTGCGGCGATGTTTTTGTTTTTCCTTCTCTTCTGCAAGCGTCTCCGGCACGATCACACGCGTTTACTTTGTGTTAATTTTGCTTCAGGTTAGGGCTAGTTTATATTGACTTGCGAGGGCAAAAATGGTATCCCAACTTATTCGTGCTATCGCGGATTTGTATGGTTGATTTATCGAAGATATTTGAGTCTTAATTACACATCGCATTTGATTTCGGTCCTTTTTGGCGTCGTGGTTTAAGTTTTGGAGCTGTAAGCTGAAGGTATGTGCGCGCTGTCTTTTTCCAGTTCTCATTGCTCGCATTAGGCAGTCGTGTTTCGTGGATTTGAAAAACCAAGTAGTAGAATCTTCAAACGTTTATTTGAAAGTGACAGAAAAAAGAAAAAGTAAAGCATGGATGACCGACGAAATATTAGATCTAATGGACGAGACACGAAAATGGAAAAACAAAAACCCAAAGCAATACAAAAGAATACACAAAGAAATACAAAAGCAAATTAAAACCGCAAAAGAAAAATGGCTGAGAGAGAAATGCGAAGAAATTGAAGAACTAGATAGAAAATACGACAGTTTCAACATGCACAAAAAGATAAAAGAAATGACTGGAACAAAGTACAAAAAACAGCCTAATGTATTATCAGATGGAAACAAGATCATTTTTGAAACAAAAGACAAGTTAAAGCTGTGGGAAGACTATATCAAACAGCTATTTGAAGACTACGAGAGACCATTATATGATGAACAAGCAACAGCTGAATCTGGTCCCGAAATATTAGATGAGGAAGTTAGAAAAGTGATAAAAGAAACAAAGGAAGGCAAAGCACCAGGGCCGGATGATATCCATTCCGAAGTTTTAAAACTAATAAGTGACGAAAATTTAAGTACAATAACCAGGCTATTTAATATCATATATGCTACCGGTCATATACCACAGGAGTGGTTGAAATCAACATTCGTGACTCTACCAAAAAAGCCAAATGCTAAATTATGCAAAGATTACCGGACGATAAGTTTAATGAGCAACGTACTGAAACTATTCTTAAAAATACTACATAAGCGGATTAACAAAAAATGCGAGGAATATATAAGTGAAACACAGTTCGGGTTCAGAAATGGTCTAGGCACTAGAGACGCGTTATTCTGTATGCAAGTCCTTGTACAAAGATGTATAGATATAAATAAAGATGTATATATAGCGTATATTGACTACGAAAAGGCATTCGACCGAATAAAACATCAAAAACTTATACAGGTTTTGAGGAAGGTAGGATTAGATGATAAAGACATCAAGATTATCACAAACCTATACTGGCATCAAACAGCTAACGTCAGAGTAGAAAATGAAACCACAGAAGATATAGAGATTAAAAGGGGAGTAAGACAGGGTTGTGTGCTCTCACCAATACTCTTTAACCTCTATTCAGAGGAAATACTAACAGAAGCTCTGAATGAAAGCCAAGAAGGCATAGTAATCAACGGGGAGATAA
>CALNHX010009764.1:0-46624 GCA_940337035.1 Agriotes lineatus
ACCTTGGCTCAGAACCAGCCTTAGGAAACTCAACATAAAATATATTGGATTGACAGACCAGGACACAGCCACAGTAAGGCATTAATAGCGGTTCTTGCAACAAGAGAACTGCAGAACTACTTCTCATGGTTAGCAAACAACTGAGGATCGTCACAGGTCTACTAAGAGTACATGCGACTGTTAAGGAATACCTGCGAAAGGTCGGAAAATAAAATGAACACCTAACTTGTATGATATGTTTTTCGGACTTTTTCCACTGTCTAGGGTGTAAATCACACAACGTTTCGGGAGTTTTGTTCTACTCCCGTCTTCAGGTGTTCCTGGTTAGTCCTGAGAAGGACTTATATTCTACGTTTTTCTCCGTAAATTTGTGCCTCCCCCGGGGTTTGAACCCGGGACCGCTGATCGCTAGTCTGCCACTCTAACCACTAGGCCACCAGGGCGGTTGTGTGATTTACACCCTAGACAGTGGAAAAAGTCCGAAAAACATATCATAATAGACCACTGCCAAAAAATGACATTCAGAGAAGAACCTAACTTGTAGATTTTGTAATACGAAAGCAGGAACTGCAATACAGATACTGTGTGCCTGTGATGCGTTGTGAAGAAAAAGACAGCGCATATTTGGTCAGCCTACTATGGAATCGAAGGACTTTGCTATTACACTCCCGGTGAAGGACCTAATATTCCGATACAGGGAACAAAGAGAATAAACAAGAAGCAATGGAATACAAAAACTTGACAACAAGTTTACATTGATGCAGATGGCATAAAACACAGAAACTTGCAAAAATATGAGGAACGCCTTTATCCAAAAGAAGAAGTCTGAAGAAGAAACAATACTATCAAACCGTTACGTTCGTATTTTATACATAAATAATGTGTTCGTATTGAAACGCCACCATTAAATCATAATCGACGTTTGAATCTCTCGTACGCTCGTAGAAGCGAGTGATAAAAACAAAATCACAGCGCTGCGCGAGTTTGCGTCCAGCTATCTACAACGTAACTTCACCTGGACTGCACTAGGAAATGTCTCAAATAGTGAGAGGACTAAAAGGGCATAAAACTAAGATGCCGGACAGCTGAGATCACTTGTGTCCAGCACACAGCCACTAGTTCTAAGTTCCACAATCTCCAGCTAGAGCAGACTTGAGTCACGCTTTCCCATTCCAACACTCCCGGCCAGTCTCGCTTGATACGGCCAATCGAGTTGCCACCAGTACGCCACCTGAGTTCACGGACCTACCAGAAAAAGCTTTCCAAAGCCAACCTTTCTCCTGACCGGCTCTGGAGAGCCGATCTCGGCAACAGAAAAATTCCTATAAAACCAGGCCTATACAGTTCCTTTGGAGCACCGATCTCAGTATCAGAAGAAACCCCTGATAAACCAGCGCCCTCGATTGCCTTTGCCGCGATGATCTCGGCAGTGAAGGTCCTCATCCACTACGACTACCAGCCCGCCCTATAAGAACACCGCCAAAGAGCACTTCGCGGCCTCCAAAGGGGCCTCCACGAATATATTGATTACTGCTTGATAAGCGCAATTTAAGCCACATCCAGTAATTAAACGCACAGCTTATGTCGAGAAGCACCTTCTTCGACACCGACGACGTCCTGCATTTAACAACCCGAAATCATTTCATTTATTGTTTATGTTGTAACTATGTTTTATAGTTAAATATAGTTTATAAACATGCCAAGTTATATGACAACCAACATACAGAATCTTTCTAACTTAAACTTTGTGTAAACGAAATATGGCAGCCATAGGAAAAACCTTAAGTATCGTATTTACAAAATAAAAGCCATCTTGAAGAATCTCAGAAGTGGTAAATTCTACATAAATATTTTTTTAGACTTAGGCTAAAGGAAAATATATTACAGAAGTTCTATCACCTGCCGTTTTTGAACCCAATTGAAAGTTGACAGCCTGCATAAATATTGATTTAAGGTAGTATTCTGAGGGTGCTAAACATAAGACCTGCATCTTTAACTTTTAAACACCTACTTCCTCATGGTTTACTTTGAGGAATATATGTTAATGATTGCCAAAAAGAGCAATTGAAATTTAGTAGAAGACGCAAAACCCCCATTCTCATATTTCCACCACTAAAAACAATGGTTCAAATCAAACCGTGGAAATATAGCAGTTTTATAAAGCAATTGCAGCACCATAACCCTTTATTACCCTCGCAGATATTTCCTCAGCTTACATTTCTCCAGATTGCCGTGTTATTTGAGCAAGCGTAAGGGTTATCGGCAAGGCATACTCGGGGAAAGTAACAGGTACGAAGGTGAGTTCATAATGAGAGTCGTTAAATCTAAACAAGGCAATAAGCTGAAAAGTTTCTCCCTTAGCCGAAATTAAGCTCGGGCCTCATTCTTTCGTACCTCCCACTAATTTTTCCGATTTGCAGTCTGAATGTGCTTCTAAATTGCAACATACTTCATTAACAGTTTCCTGCATCTCAATTTGCTTGCGTGGGCAAATTTTGACCTATTTAGCTCGCAATCCTAGAGCGACAGCAGACACTGAAAGTGCCTTTTAACGCAATTATTTATTTACGAATATTATCTTCACTAATAACAACTGAAGATCAAAGCCAACTGGCGAACTGAATACACCAGAAACATTAATAGTTTAAATATTTCAGGCCTGCCGTCATTTCGGATTTCGCTAGTGTAAACGAAGCTAGCAAAGCTACAGCGAGTGTTGCCAACCGAATGAGACGGCAGACGCCGTATTAACGGCGAGCACTCGCAATAATTTCTATCGTTAATATTGGAGAGCTACTTCGCAGTTTAGTAGCTGTTTACAAATATTCAGCGAAACGTGCAGGACACCGTTGTTCCAATTGGATATGTTCATTCAGGATTTAATAGAAGCGCTTGATAATTTAGTTTATAGAGGCAAATATTGATGTTATTTTTTATATACCTACAGAATTGCACATACCATAAACAGATTTTTTCGAGGTAACATTGTTTCTTTGCTTATTAATTATCATTTATATTTTGCACCAAAGTAATTATAGATAATAATATGTCAAGAATATAAGATACAAAAGTATCAGATTTTTAAGCGTTAATCAAAATTTCTTCTGAGGGATAACTATGGCACCGATAATATTTATACACAATAATATCTAACCGTGTACTTAAATTTAATTTAAAGTTGTAAATCAAGATGTTCCATTGATTATCTATAGACATCCTTTTGTCAACTATACAGTATATTTATTTAACAGCTAAATAGTGTGGCTAACCATTAAGCAAACCCTAAAAGTGTCCTTGGATTAACTATCAAAGATCTTTAGAAAGCAACTACGTTAGATTCTTTGCCCTAAGTTCTTCCGTTCCAGCTGAAATCGCTTTCGCAATACTTCAGCGGGTGCGAGGGGCACTTAAACTAACTTAACGAAGCGAAACCGCACCGTCCGAGCCGGAATCGAACTCACTGCCGAACATCCCCTGTTTGACTGTGACCTCGGCTGCAGCGGCAGAAATCACTGACCCACCGAGGCACATTACGTTAGATTTTGGGGGTCACTAACAAAATTTTTAATTCGAAATCCAGAAAGTATAAATGTTTATTCTTTTAAAATAATATAAAGCATAAAATAAACGCATGAGCAATTACATTAAAGAATACAGTAATGGTTCGAAATGAAATAGTTTGAGGTATTAATCTACTAGAAATTCTAATTTCCTGTATTATTGTTTGAAATAAGGTTGTTACTATCGACTACTTGTATTAAATGAAAAAGTTTCAATTTATAGTAACAGTGATTGCCAACACAGTTTACTAGTAAGTTAAAAACATTAAAGAAGAAAATGTAGGAGTTGAGAGCACAAGTTTTGCCTTGAAAAATAAAAAGTGGTTTTAAAAATCATGAAAATATCAAATAAGTTCAAAATGTACCACCATTAAGCGAGGGGTTGGCACAGCCCAAGGTAGCTCTAACTCTCGGTAGAAAAAAATTGGTTTGAGTAGGACTAGGCAGTGATCCTTAGGATTTTAAAATAATCTGTATAAAGGCTAATTTTGACTAGCAGCTTTCTCCGATCCCATGTTAAATAGTTGAACAAATGGCACAGCTAGTACTAGACGCCTCAGGGACGCTTGTGGAAAATGAGTATTAGGGACATACAAAATTTCAGCCACCTTAACTGATAAAATTCTAACGTTTCAAGCGTTGCAAATAAGCTAGTATTCATCGAGTACAGTTTTATAATCGAAGGCCCTCCTAGAACTGTTTATTCTTAGGCAATAGACCTTTACCGATAAATAAAGTAAGCAAGCTAAAAATCAATGTACTCAAGCAACGTAGTTGGAAGCACTATCGTAGCGATCTTATGGAGGGTCTCAACAGCCTATGCATGGAATTGTTGAATAGGACCATAAAGCGGATACAGGTGGCTACTGTAGCAGAAGGAAATTCAAGCCGCCTCCAAACTGCTCACATCTGGCTGCAAAAGCCATTTGCTACCGTGAAATCCAGCAACAGGAATAGATCTCTAGGCAACCGCGATGTAGATGAGCTTGATACCTAGCAGCCGGAGGCTTGCTAGTATTGGGCATGAAAGAAGGCCTAACCACCACAAAATTAGAACTCACAAAAAACTAAAAAGGAAAATTTCACCACAGCAGTATATCGGCCTGAACGTGCTTGAAGAGACGCCGCTGTGCTTACATCAATTGTTATAAAAACTTGAGGTTTCCACAGCCGGCCAGTTAAAAATATGGCAAATTCCCGGAGGTGGCTTCTAAGTCAATTGTTTAGAGCCCAGCGTGCCTTGAGCATTGCTCGGTAAAAGAAGCGCCGAACCGAGAAATTCTTCGCAGGTGTCAATCTCGAACGTTTCTTGGGCATAATCTAAATCACGCCACGTCAAAGCGTAGGGCGCGCAAAAACCATATTCGGAAACAAACTGCCTCGAGAAACTATTTAATAACGTAACGCAAAATGAACAGGGGCGTTGCCAAAAATTAAAAAAGGAAGAAGCATCTAAACTTGATTTTAAACAATTACTTTCTTGATAGTTTGTATTTAGTTTTAAACGTTTCTGTTCAACTATTAGTTATTATGTGTAGCATAATAGCTAGAAAGTCGCGCTCTAATAATGACCATCAATTTTTGCAAAATGCTGCATTCGAGGCTCGAATTTGCCTATTTTAAACATTGCCGTTTTTATATTTTTCGCTTACATACATTATGTTTTACTTTAAAACTTGTTATTGTCGCTGGTATTCGTTATTCTCGAACAAAGTGCGCATTGTAGATTTCGTGTTTACCATTGCACTGCAAAGTTTAAATTTCCCGCCATCCGTGCCCAATGCATGTTGGAAATGTTACCATTTCAAACCTATCCAATTATCCATGTTCACAATCTTGTTGTTGAAACAAGAACACATAACATTGTGAGTAAGCTGTAACGGGTGTCGGTGCAAAACAGTACCAATATCCTACATTTGGCATTGTAAATTTCGTCCTTAACGAAAATCGTTTGAAATTTACTAGAAGAACCTTATTCTTTTCAAAAAGTATTCGTCAGAAATAGCTCAGTGAGTTCTTAAATGAAACATCAAAAATCGTATCATTGTGTGCCCTGCTTTACAGTTTCTGTTTTTTATTTTTCACCAGTAAACTTTGTTTCTGAATAATAATAATAATAATAATAATAATAATAATTGTCTTTATTGTTGTTGAAGCAACAAACGGCGGAGTTCAGCAAGATCAACGTCTTGCTGCTCTTACACTAAACCGTATAATAAAAATAAAACTAATTCTAAAACTAAACTACTATACAGATTTATTTGCATGCTACAGTCACCCAGATGCATGGCCATCAAACCATTAAATATTTACTTAAGAAATTGTACGAGAACTAATTTTTATTTTTAAGTAAATTATTAATCGTTTCCTTAAATTTATAAGGAGAGAGGCATTTAAAATGTGGCGGTAAGGAGTTATAGAATTTAGCTACGTTATATGAGAATGATCGTGTATAACTAGCTGTTCTGTGATACGGCGGTGTGAGCAGACCCTTACTCCTTACATTGATATTATGGATATCACTACGAAAACTGATTTTTTGATAAAGGTACGGTGGTGTTTTGAAATTAATAACTTTATAAAATAATGTATATAAATGTAATTTCCATCTATCTGACATGTTTAACCAATTTATTTCTCGAAGTTTATGCGAAACATGATCCCTTCTTTTCAAACCAAAAATAAGTCTCAGACAGCAGTTTTGAATACGTTGTATTCTAGCAGAGTCAGTGCCATCCAAGCAAGGCCCGTAAACGGTGTCGCAAAAATTAAAATGAGAAATGACTAGAGACTCCAGCAAAATAATTTTCGTTTTTCTATTAAGCGTGTGCCTGTTTGTATATATATATTTCAAATTTGAAAACGCTTTCTGGATACACAGCCCTACATGCTTTCTGAATCTTAATTCGGAATCTAAATGTAGTTCTAGATTACGTGCTACAGAAACAAGAGGGAGCTTAGTATTTTTGATTACTATATTTAATTGGTCTATAGCAGCTGAGCGAGCTTTACGTCTTCCAAATAGCATAACCTGAGATTTGGAAGGGTTTATTGTAAGGCAATGCTTTTCAGCGGTGTCGATTAAACTTTGTAAATCAGCATTGACTAGATTATTGGCATTCGCAATTTCCTTTGATTCGAAAGAGTAGAAGATCTGTGTATCGTCCGCGTAAAAATGATATTTACATGAATATATATTATAGTAGAGATTTGACGTATACAGTATATAAAGTAGGGGACCAAGTATCGATCCCTGAGGTACACCAGTGGTCACACTACGTACATCAGAAATTTGGTTATCTAATTTGACTAACTGAGATCTTCCCGACAAATAATTACTGAAAAAAGTAATCGCACCCTCTCCAAGTCCATGAAAATGTAAAATGGCTAACAACATTTTATGGTTTAACGTATCAAACGCCTTAGAGAAGTCCAACAACACAAGAACTGTTAATTTATTATTATCTATAGCAGTTAGTATGTCATCAGTTATGTGTGATAATGCGATACTACAACTGAAACCCTTACGAAATCCTGACTGTGTTTGTGGAAGCAGCGCATGATCATTTAAGAAATTACTAAGTTGTAGATTAACAATTTTTTCCAGGATTTTGGAAAGAGCAGGTAATATACTTATAGGCAGAAATAGAAATGGTATACGGCTACAAAATCGTTGATATTTTAACTATAATTCTACAATGGAGGCGTTGTTTTGCCATTTATAAACTACCAGACGATAATGAGCCAACGTTTGTCTTTCAAAGGCAGTCTTGCTTCCGTCAGCACGACACCTGCATCTTGGTAATAAGTTCTTTTTATGTAACAATGTGCGTCTAATCTTTCAACATAAGCGAAACGCCAACCTTAAAAGTCATTACTTTCAATACCAAAATCTGTCATTGAAGTTGAGGTTTTTCATACTGATACAAAAAGTATATGCTTCTAGGCAACACTTTTACTTCCTAGAATTAAAAGTACTCACTGCCTGCTGGATTATGTGATAAACGTCACTTTACACGGCCTGGGCATATGTGAAGTTTCTCTATTCTCCTCAGTTACCACTTTGCAAATACTTTATTAAACTTCCCGACGTTTCTCATAATTTGACTATAATAGAACCCAGCCGTGGAATTTCCACGTTTGGTTTTCTAATCTGTTTTTTTTATCAGTTTCCTGCTAGTTTTTTTCGTTTGTATCCTTATTTAGATGATATATGTTCACGGTGTAATTTTTTGATTAATTCGTTTTTATTGTTTACGATTTAGTTCATTGTTAATATGAGAAGCGGTTCCACATACGTTTAATAGGCGTTGTATTGTAACGTGCTAATATACCAACTTGGGATGATTTTATCATGAATTTCCATAAAATCAAATTTTACGAAGGAAATGACTGAAAAATAAATTTAAATGATGGTACTAATGCTAATCCTTCCAACAGCGTCCTGTTTAACCATTTCTATTTTTAATTAAATACAGATAAACAACAAAAACTGCAAGAAAGGAATGTTATGTGTAGCTTGCATTGAGAATAAGGTTGTTTCCGAGTAACTTCTAGGCGAAGACTTTTAAAGCACACTTCAGCAGTGCCTCCACTTTCTTTAGTGAATTTTTAATCGCTACATTTATGATGAGCATCCAATAAACCACATTGCTTTTGAATGTTTCATTTCTAAAATCTTACAAAAGTCAACTACATATAAACTTACAACGTTACAATAGCAAACAGAATAAAATACGTCATTACTAACATCTTCAAAATTTATAAGAGTAATACGATTATCTGCCTATCACATTATATTTTAGAGCGAATCTGTCAGCTATACAAAAAATATCTGGCTGAAAATATTATTCTGCTTTCAGCTACGAATTCCGCGAGTTCAAAACCTTTCTCAAGAAGAATATTACAAGGATAAATCTTTAAGATGTATGTACACATCACTTTAACAAGTTATTTAACTAGCGTGTTAATGAGAACGGTTAATAATCGAGATATCGTTAACTGTTGAGATTATTAACCACCAATTAACTACAATAGCAACACTTTTCTGCATAGCAACAGCGATTTGTTTTACGTTTGGCAGTACTGAAGTGTATTGTTGGTGACACTGTAAATCTATGTCAAATTCGAGGTAGCAGGTTAGGTTTTGCGTCAGTCTGTGTCAAAACTGACGCAAAATCTAACCTACTAACCTCGAATTTGACATAGACTTACAGTGTCATCAACAGTACACTTCAGTACTGCCAAACACATAGCATCAACTGGGGCTGCTTATTGTGATTTAATAAATAGAAACGAGTTCTGCTCAACTTGATTATGTTTTGACATTTGATGTCACTTTTATGTAAAAATGTAATATTTTACATTTCTTATGAAATGCGATAAAATGGTATACTATTTTCGTTGATCGTATCTTATTAAATTGGAGACAATTTTATTTTATTGCATGACAAACATTTGACATTCATGGTAACTTTGATTTCCTACTAAAATAGATTATTAATAGAAAATCGTCCATTAATAGGAGTCATTAATAGACGATTTTAGAAAATAAAAAAATCTTGCGTTACCAAGGGCTACTACTGAACGATTTTGTATGCATTAACGAAACCCATAAATAAACGATCAGCATTATGACATTCAAAGTATATCAAATCCAAAACAATAGGTCCGTATTCTACTGACATTGCATTTAAAAAATAATTTTTAAAACACGTATTTGTCTTGACAGCCGCTGTCATTTAAAAGGCATGATGGGTATGTGGCGCCAAAACTTCCAAACTTTGCATTTTTCAGAAATGAAAACAAAAACGGCTTTTAAAAGATGCCCAGGTAATATAAAGTTTGCCAAGTTTATCAGAAAATTCAGCAGGTTGTGAAAGTACCTTTACTTCAAGTATGTTCTATTTGGTTGGCTTTGGATGCAGTTATCCTAATGATTTTGATGATAAATAGCAAAAGCAGTCAATTATTTAAAATTTTTAATATGTTGTACTTTTTTTGGTTGCATAAAAATTGGAAGTATTATTCGAATTGAAAGTAGCTTTGTATGATCCGTAATTTGTACGTTCGCTCGGCTACTCTGCGATTCGCCTCGCAAGTGCAAACATAATTGCTTGTCCAACAGAGTGCCACTTTTAATCCTAACAAAGCAATGTACTAATTTATACTAAGGTACTGTAGCCCAATTTTTTCTTAGGAATGTGGACTTTAGTTGCCGAAGTCGGTACGTCGCGTCCGGGGAAAATCGACCACGTGAGAAGTAAAATGGGACTTTACTGCTGAGGGGCACATTATGTTTTTTTTTTTTGCAATCGAGAAACCGTGAAATTAAACGTTTTTATCCAACTCTTGAGGTTGGCTGCAGATCTAACAATACGAATAAATTGCTAAACCCTAGAATATTAATATTCTTTTTTGCACTACCAACCCATTTTTACTTGTTTTCGGGTTCATTATCTGTCACGATCAACTTTCCGTATCCTTCTTGGTTGGTGTGACAACAAGACAGCAAGCCTGTTATGAAAATAAAAAAATCTTGCGTTACCAAGGGCTACTACTGAACGATTTTGTATGCATTAACGAAACCCATAAATAAACGATCAGCATTATGACATTCAAAGTATAGTCCTGGAAATACACCAAGTCAAAAAACAAAAGAGTAACGTTTTTTTAGTTACTTTTTGCATGTGTATTCTTATTTCAGTTCTTAACAACAATCGTGTTAATCGTGGTAACGAATATACATGGGTGAGTCAATAATTATTCACAATTCAACGTTCGATCAATTTACTATTTAATAATTCGCACCCCAGGTGATGCCGTTGGAGATGCATTAATTGTTAGACAGGAATACAACTTCTAAGAATTATATTTTAGTTAAAAATTTATTAACAGCAATCAATATTCATTATGTAAAAAAGAAACAATTTTTATTCAAAATCATTTTCATCAAAGCTCATTGACCCTTCGTCCGACGTATCGCTGTCTTCTGAACTTAAAGTAATTACGAGTTCAATATTGGAAGCATCTATATATTTTTCGGTCTCCCACGCTAAAAAGATTACTTTTTCTGTATGTCGAACATAATTATTCCAATGTTCATCACTAACAGCATCTAACGCCTTAGACCAGACATTTACTACATCCTCTGGGGATGATTTAGTTTGTAAAATTCCTGCGTCATACAGCCGTTTAGCCTCTGACCACACCATTTCTATTGCATTATAATGGCAATGATAGGGCGGTAATCTCAAAACCTTGTGGCCATGTTGTGTTGCGTGAATGTCTAAATGATATTTTTTTTTTCGATAATTTCAAACTTACTATATCCCATATTTCATCTTTCATCGCCGTCTGTGGGTAATCAATGCCCTTAAGTTGTAACCATTGGATCATTTTCTTTTTTGTCCAGCTTTGGCAAGGAACTTCTTCTCGGCATCTAGAATGATAACTGGCGTTATCCATTACAATTAGCGATGGTTCATTCAAGCTTGGTATCAGTTGAATTTTAAACCACTTCTCAAAATTGTTTGCGTTCATATTGTCGTGATAGTCACCACTCTTGGTTTTACTTTTAAAAATCAAACCTGCATTTTCGATAAATCCATTCTCATTTCCTGCATTAACGATAATGTATCTAACTCCGTATTCCGTTTTTTTGCTTGCAGTATCCATTGTTCCGTTTTGCCAAGTTCTTCTGTTACCACCTTTGCTGAAAATCCAAGTCTCGTCAATAAATACCGGCTTAAAATTCTTTAAACTTTTCTCTTTTGTATATTGTCTGAGGAATGACTTACGCTTGCTACTAATAGACGGTTGTTCTACTAGTAACTGCCTGTTACTGCTTCTCTTGAATTTGAGACCAATTTTATAAATCCAGGTATTTACTGATCTTGGTGAACAGGGAAAATCTGGCCATTCTTCGGAAAATCGTTGATGGAGCGATTTAATTGTTACGTGCTCTTTTTCAACGTACATCTTGTGAATTATTTCTCGTAATGAGTGTAACATGGTGGGATTTATCTTAGTTTTGTTCTCTTTGGCTTTTTTCGAAACTGTCTCTGCATAGACTACATCTGAATAAGTAGATGAATTCTTTACCCGATAAATAGTTCTTTCGGAAATTTTCAATGCTGCGGCTGCTATTTTCATGCTATTTTTTCCTTGAGCTTGACAATAATTATTATGTCTCTCAAAGTAAGAGACTACATTCAAAATTAAGTTTTTAGATTGGTCACTAAAACGATTCATGTTGGAAGAAATTTAAAAAAAAACAAGGAATAAATTTGATCTAATAATTTGTCAATGCTTAATGACAGGTGACGTTTCAATAATTAAAATTTAGTTACGACGTTCATTTTTCTAGTAATTTTCTTTCTCGTCCAGTTTACTATAAATAAAAAGAGAAGGAATTTTGACTTGGTGTATTTCCAGGACTATATATCAAATCCAAAACAATAGGTCCGTATTCTACTGACATTGCATTTAAAAAATAATTTTTAAAACACGTATTTGTCTTGACAGCCGCTGTCATTTAAAAGTCATGATGGGTATGTGGCGCCAAAACTTCCAAACTTTGCATTTTTCAGAAATGAAAACAACAATGGCTTTTAAAAAATGCCCAGGTAATATAAAGTTTGCCAAGTTTATCAGAAAATTCAGCAGGTTGTGAAAGTACCTTTACTTCAAGTCTTCAAGTATGTTCTATTTAGTTGGCTTTGGATGCAGTTATCCTAATGATTTTGATGATAAATAGCAAAAGCAGTCAATTATTTAAAATTTTTAATATGTTGTACTTTTTTTGGTTGCATAAAAATTGTAAGTATTATTCGAATTGAAAGTAGCTTTGTATGATCCGTAATTTTTACGTTCGCTCGGCTACTCTGCGATTCGCCTCGCAAGTGCAAACATAATTGCTTGTCCAACAGAGTGCCATTTTTAATCCTAACAAAGCAATGTACTAATTTATACTAAGGTACTGTAGCTCAATTTTTTCTTAGGAATGTGGACTTTAGTTGCCGAAGTCGGTACGTCGCGTCCGGGGAAAATCGACCACGTGAGAAGTAAAATGGGACTTTACTGCTGAGGGGCACATTATGTTTTTTTTTGCAATCGAGAAACCGTGAAATTACACGTTTTTATCCAACTCTTGAGGTTGGCTGCAGATCTAACAATAAATACGAATAAATTGCTAAACCCTAGAATATTAATATTCTTTTTTGCACTACCAACCCATTTTTACTTGTTTTCGGGTTCATTATCTGTCAGGATCAACTTTTCGTATCCTTCTTGGTTGGTATGACAACAAGACAGCATGCCTGTTATGGATATAACGGTTCTAGGTCTATTATATAACATTGTTTCGTGCGGAGATACTATAGAAGCAACAATCATTCACTTTAGTTAGGCAAACAATACTTGTCCTATTAAACGTTGTTTTTATTTTTAATAGTTGATAGCGCAAATAATGTTATACGACACTCGATCATTAAGTGCCATACTGAAAGAGTCCCCAAAAATAGCAAAACTCGGCCTTTTGGGCCTCGTTCTTCTAACTTTTTCTCGGCCTGTCCTAAGGCACTTACCGATCTTGTAACGTAATATACTAGAACAGACGTAAATATTAAAGGGTCATTCAATTTACGAATTAAACGAAAAACGACGAAAGAGAAGAAACTTTTGTATTAAAACAGTTATGTATTACACGCATTATAAAGGTTGTATTTATTACATATTGACGTACTTTAATTATCATTTCTAACACACTTAGCACTTAAATCCGCCGGGTGTTTGGCCGCAAAATGAATGTTTGTACTGTATACAACCATTAGTGCTTGTTATTCGTCGAAGTTTACGGGAACAAAAAAAACAAATAAACTAAAGAAATACTGGAATTCAAAGACAATCTACTAGGTAACCAGAGTTAGTTGAAAAAAAATTACTGAAATTCATGTAAAGAGAGAGTTAAAGCAATTAAAACAGCGAAAAACGGTTCTGTTCATCACGGGATGAATCATTCAACTGTACCAACAAGCTTCCAGGTGCTCAATGTTAGGAATGGCTGAGGTTCGTACATTATGTCTACTATATTATTATATGTTTATTATGTGTTATTATAAAAGTGGTAGATTAAATTACAGAGTAGAAACTTTAACATGACACATAGTTTTTGAGTTTGACCTAAGTCTACAGATACCACTTTAAGGAATTGTATTTCATATACACACACAAAAAGCTCTTTCAAACTCTTGTCAGTGTTTGAAAACGGCGAATTATATCTTTATATAAGTTTGAAGGTAAGCGCCAGCGTAGCCCAATGGTTAGAGTATCGGACTGCGGTGCGGAAGTCTGGAGTTCCAATCCTAGATCGATGCCTGGCGGGTGGCCTACCCAGTCGCTTTAAATAATTGGGGAGCAGCGTTCGAAAGAACAAGGGGTGATAACGCGGTTGTCTAATGCGTGATGTGATGCTCACCACATCACCACGTGTCATGAATTTGACAAGCGACAGCCGGGTGTGATAGCGAGCAAACGGAAGCTCTGACCTTCCGCCTTGCAGGCCAAGCTCCTTCATGAGGTGTTAGTGCCTCACCATTATTATAAGTTTGAAGGTATTTTACTGTATTTTGTCTTCGTTTAAGGAATCTATTCGAACACATTTTGTCCGTTCTTTAATAGTAATTTATTATACAAGACGATAAAGTTAAATTTTATCCACGAGTGAATCGTTTAACGTCGAGACGAAGTCGAGACGTTAATGATTCAAGAGTGGATAGAAATAACTTTATCGTCGTGTATAATACAATATTTTTTTCTATAGCTAGAATTTTAACAATTTTAAAAGAAAATAAGGACAGTCAATCACATTTCAAAATGTCAGTAGCTAGATTGGGTTGCTACGATAATACGAAGCTGTCATATTTAATTTAAACAAAAGTTAGAAAATTAAATTACTTTATCTACCCTTGCTGTTGAAGTAAAACTTGACCTTTTGTTTTGAGTTGATAAAAGCACACTTTAACATGTGCTATAGAAAAAAAATATTATAATAACTTCTCTTAAAAGGTGCTTGTTTACAATTTAGAAATAATGTAATGGCACTGTTGTGTTTATTAGTAGTGTGTATTCTATTTAAACAAAACATGGTTACGTTTACAATGTGTGTTTAAGAAGCACAATGGTCTCGAAATGGACTACGTTTGTACAGACAAAGCTTTTTCTGGAAATACTCTTTTTTGTTCCTGTATCGCTTCAGGCTTAACACGTACGTATTTATGTTCGGTAAGAGCGTTACCAATAGTGTTCCTTGTTATAGACATCTACAAATGCAGGCTTAAGCACCTCATGAGACGGCCTTACATGTTTTGAGTATAAATCGTTTGCAATTTAGAACCGTTTATTCTAAGAAACATCTTGTACCTTTAATTGTGGAAGCGGCTTACATAATGTGATCAGTTTTTATATTTTTACTGGTAACCTTGGCAGTTTTTCTTGTGGATTTGCTTTTGTCTAATCTGTTTATATAATCTTCTATAGAGAAAAAAAACATTCTATATTTATAACGTTATACAACTTCTGCCCTGATGTAACTTCAGTAAGTACGTCACTAGCAGCAATGTTGAAATGTTCGAAGCACCTTGAGATATTGTGATTGTGCAGAAGAAAATTTCTATATAAATAAGAGTAATCGTGTTCATTGGCCATGCTTTCTAGGGAATTTTGCTACACTAAAAGTTGCTCACGCTATAGCAACAAAGCCCTGAATTAAGTCATGTATATAACCCTGGCCATAAAATATCAATTATACAATAACATAACGTCATTATGGTCCCACTCATTTCGTTCTTTTTTTCTAGAAAAAGAAAAATAGGTATTCCGTGTAACATTTCTAACGTATACCTGTAGTCAACGAGCCCTTTTCCACTCAGTCTTCAATTATAAATCATACCCTCGCACCCAGCCTAACCATGCTAATGGATTGAATGAGGTTTTCAATCCATTCCCACCAGGCGCCCCTCGTTAGACTTCAGTACATCTATAAATAGCGATTCCCATAAGAGGCCGAGGTGCAATCTTTTTGGCGCGAGAGTATTTTATCAAACGGTCCTGACAAATAGCCCATGTCTTACGTATTGATTGCGAGGGCTGCAGCCTCGCACGCGCGTAAATCCACATGTTCCTTGCTCTATTTTGCATGCGAAGTTTGTAGAAGACAAGTTTTTTAAAGTTCTCGGTGTATTTTATCGAGTAGTGGTTTAGTAATGTTTTTTGCTTGTAAGGACGCTTCCTTCGGTGCAAGCGTTTGCTGAAACGTATGTCTTTGTCATGTTTGCGGTAAGACAGAATGGTTGTGGAATCTGAAACTGAAACGAAATAACATAACGGTTTTCTAAAAAGCAGCTGTTATGCAAAGCATGCAAGTTTTATTAAAAGGCCGCCGAAACGACTTTTTAAAAACGTTTATTTTTATTTTACAATGAAATATAACATTGGAAGCACACAGATTAGCTGCCAGACAATTTCTTACATCTAGCTACCAACTAACTGGAACTTATATTAGAGGTGCAGGCTACTTGTATATATACTATGTCTAATCAGCTAAGATAAGCGTTATCTCTAAAAGGGAGCGTGAGACAGGAAGCCACGTGCGTTCAAGGTTGCAGACTTGCAGTTCATACAAAGAAGCTATTATCGTTCAAGGTTGCAAGCTTGCAGTTTTACACAGGGGGCCATTGTCTAGTCATAATATAACTCGTCCGCCGATAAAATGTTCAATGGGTGGTATTCAAATATGCCTCCATTGAACTTACAAAAAAGAAAGAAAATTAAACTTATGCATTTACGTTAACTGGTTCAAAATCTTTATTTAAAAATTTAATAAGTTTTAATCTTCATTGTGTTTCTATTATAATACAAATACAATATAAAAATTATTAACATAAGAATAGTACACAGAGTAAATATAATTGCAGACACACTTAAATGATCAGATTTAATATAATTAACAGGTTTTAACAAATTTTCATATTTATTAAGCTTAATTCGGTCCTCAACCAATTTCTGGTGTCAACAGGTATCAAGTCAATCTTTGAAACATTTATGTGGTTCGATTCAGGAATTATTAAGCGGTCAATGTTTGAAATTTTTAAATTAACAATTTCATTTGAGGTTCTTTTTGCAGTGAATAACATGTGTTTTTGATTTATTGAAACAAGACAGTCTGAACTGAGGTGTAAGAGATTAGTGCCAGATATTCCTTTTCTAAAATTCTGATTTTTACATTTGACGTCCAATATTGCTTCAGATGGGGAAGATATTAACCATGTCGCAGGATTTATTTGTGATATTTTGATCTCTGTTAAATGAATAAATAAGGGATACATGTTTTATTTTTATTAAGTGACAGAAGTTGTGTTTCGCACAATTTGTCGTTAGGGATTTCAAAGTAGTTATTTTGATTACAAAAGTAGGTGTCTAAAGTTATAAGTTTACAATGACTTATTTCAACGGGAATGCTGTTTTTAACGTTGAATAATAAAGTACTATATGTAGGTATAATCATACGAAATTGATAATTTTGGATAAAAATCGGAAATGGTATTAATTGTATCATTTGATAATCGTTAGTTTTGGAAGTAAGAGGTATTTCGAATATAAATGTAATTCTGTTTTTAACTTGGTAAACTTTTGTAATGATAATTGACTCGTATAAATGTAAATACTGTAACTCTGCAGGATATGGAATAGTTAAAGCTTTTTCTGATATGCTATTGAGATACGTCGAAATTTCATTTAGATTTTCAATAAATCGTCATTATCAATTAATGACATATGCATCTGTTGATTTTGAGCAAAAGTTAATGCATTTTCTAGTTCCAAACAAGTGTTAATAAGTAGTTGTAAAAATTGAATTGCTTCTAGCAAGACTGTTTTTAAGGAGTATGTAGCGAGATTTTTGCCTAATTCCTCATTTTGTGAAATTATTTTATTTATATTTCTGTCTAATAATTCTTGACTCTTTGCTATATCATTGATTACTGAGATGGTATCATTTAAAATTTTAGTTTGTTCTAATATAACGTCATTTTGAATTTTATCGCTTTCTTGTAGTTTAGTAATCATAGATTCATATCTGACTCCATCGTTGGCGTCGAGGTTGCCGGTTAAAAATTTGAAGGCGGATCCAAGTCCATCGAAAAGACCTGTCTTATTAATTTTGTGTTTAACATCAGGAAATAATTGACTTAAGAGTTTATCTGCTTTTTCAAGATATTGTTTTAATATTATGAGTAAATTCTTATGATTGATAATAATATCGTCAATCCTTTTAAATTTTGTATATTCAATACGTAACTTTTATTTTCAAGTAACGGTATTACTTTCATTAAATTAGTTCTAAGTGTGTCATAATTAACAAATATAGGGGTATAATCTATATTTCTAATAAGCGTCCATTCGCTTTGTTTAAGCACTACGTTTCCTAAGTTTAAGGGATATAATCCAGGATTATCTTTTAAATTTTTAATAATAATATCGCTCTGTATAACTAGTGATTGAGTCAGCAGGGTACAGGCGATGAAGAGGGTAGTAATCCTGAAAAAAGAGAGAGCAATAATTCCTTTTAGTCAGGTGTTTTATATTTCCATATTTTTTTTTTAAATTACATTTAATTTTGAATTTCAACTTTACTTCTGAAATTTGTTTTAACAAATATTTTTTCATTTAATTGGAATGTTTGATTTTTCCGAATTGGTTTTAATTTTAAATTTCATCTTTACTTGTGAAATTTGTTTTAACAAATACTTTTTCATTTAATTGGAATGTTTGATTTTTCCGAAATGGTTTTAATTTTAAATTTAATCTTTACTTCTGAGATTTGTTTTAACAAATACTTTTTCATTTAATTGAAATGTTTGATTTTTCTGAATTTGAATTTAATTTTAAATTGTAAAGTTTTTCTTTGTTTTCCTTTAGCAATATCAATTATAAAGGTATGTTGCTGTGAACATTTAGTTTTTAACGCGAGAAATATTGTGATTATTAAAATTGTAAATACTAGAATAATACAAGCTTAGGTCTTGTTTGTTTGTTAAGTATAATTTTTATTTGAGTTTTTTCTGATTTAAATGATTTTAGTCTTAAGTTTTTTCTTAAGATGTTATTTTTTTAAATACTTTTGATACTTAAAGTTACTGATTTATTTATTAGAATTTATTTGCAATACTTAAAGTTTTTCAAAAATTCAAGGGTGTGAACAATCTTATTTTTTCTTTAAACACACGGTTAAAAATTTAGTTATTTTGGAAAAGTCTTTGATAAATTTTCTATAATAGACTATTTGGTTAAAAATGGTTTTATTTCGATTTTTAGGTGCTGGGAAATTTTGATTGTTGAATTTTTAGATGAATCTGATTTTATTTCTTCTAAAGTAGATTATATAGCTACTAAATATTTTACAAATTTATGTTTGAATTACTAAATCTTATGAGTTGATTTTTATTGTCAGTTTCGTAACGGATGAAGGTATTTCGGGAGAGTAAAATACATCTCTGTATTGAAAACATAAATTAGTCAAAAGAGTTTATTCATCTTCGTTTAAATGGTCTAATCTCAAAAAAAATTTTTATTTTTAATTGTTATTTAAATTAATTATCTAAAATACTTTTAATGTTTGGAGTTTTTATATTAAAGTTGTTAAAAAAAATTGTTATTTAAATCAATTATCTAAAATACTTTTAATGTTTGGAGTTTTTATATTAAAGTTGTTAAATCTGATAGACTGATTTTTGTTGAGTTCATAATTTTTATTTTTATAAGATTAAGGATTATAAATATCAATTTCTTGTATTTCATTTAAAGTATTAATTACGCTTGTTTTAAATTGATTATTGTATGGTTTCAATTGCTGAAGGCATGACTAATTTTTCATTAAATTTTAATTTTGGAGTTATTTTAGTTCCATTTTTTTATGCTGATAAATTTTACGAAAAGTTCTGTACATAGGGTTAACTGTAGGTTTTGTTGAGAAAAATAAAAATCTTAATTTTTTTAGGTTTGGAAAAATTACATTAGTTTCACTTTTTTTTTTTTTTAGTTTTTACGGGTTGTAATAAAATGGTATTGTAGCTCTTTCTGTCTGAATATGCATCCATTTATAATCTATTCGTGCGGATAATTTTGAAAATAAATCGGATCCAATAAGTCCTATATAGTCTTGGTTAAAATTATATAAATAACATGTATGTGTTCCGTTTTCATAAAAAAGACTGGGGATTGGTAAATCTGCAATTAAGTTATGTTGAGAAATTCCATGAGATGTAACTATCTCGAATTCTGTTTCATAAATATAATTTGGAAAATGTTGTTGTACAAATTCTGGAGAAATTATTGTTTGTGAGCTACCTGTATCAATTAATAATTTATCGCCGGTGGCGGGAATTATAATATACGGAAGATCTGATTTTGAATTTATATTAAAAGTTAAAATATGCTTTTCCGAGGCTCTTAATGAAAATTTACAGTATCGTCTGGATCTGGATATTCGAAATAATCTGGGGTGTGATCTAAGTCTTGTGAATTATCAAGGTCAGAATATTCCTGAAGGTTTTCGTTAAAATTTTCTGGAGTTGAAAATTCTCCATTTTCAAATAAATTTTCGTTTAAGTCTTCATATTTATCCGGAGGTTTTTCTTGATGATAAATTAAATGATTAAAATTTCTATTAACGCTTTGAGAATTTGCTCGATATTTATTGGGGAAATTTGATTGTTGAGTAGCTGGTCTTTTTATAGTGCTAAAGTCCATAGGTTCTGGTTTATTTGTTGGTGAAAAATTTGGTTTTGGTGCAAATGCATTAAAGCTTGAATTTTGAGTTATTCTAGAATTATTAGGATTGTTAAAATTCGTTGGACTTTTAAAATAGTTGGGATTTTGATTAAAATTACTTTTAGGATTTTGGTTAAAATTACTTCGATTTTGTTGGAATGGTCTTTGCATAAAATTTGGGTTATTAAATTTAGGTTGATATGAATTTTGTGTTTGAATATTGGAAGTTAAATTTGGTTTGTTTAATTTTTGACTTTGAAAATTATTTTGATTTTGAGAATATCTGATATCAATTTCTTCTTTTACTATGCTTAAGGCTTGTTCTAGTGAAGTTGGATTTCTACTTCTTACAAAGCTTCCTAAATTTTCATTTAGTCCACTTGTAAAAGTGCGAAGTGCTAAGTCTTTGTTAGCCTTTAATTTATAAGTGATAATGTCTTTTGATTCTTGACTCAGAGAAACTTTTGAATTATAAATAGCCAAATGGGTTCTAACTTTATTGAAAAATTCTATGGGAGAGTCTTTATTCTGTTTTAATTTGGTTAAATCAATTAAAAGATTCAATTCTGACCTTTGGTCGCCAAAATTTTCAATTAAGACATTTTTTAAGTCTTTCCAAGTATCGTACTCGTAACCTGTAATTACTTCTAACGCTTGACCTTTTAATTTATTCCTTATCGAATTTAAAATTACTTGGTTGATATAATCGTTTAAATTTTCTGTGCAAAATTTAGTTGCAATGATTTCTGCGGATCTGATAAATTCCGAAAGAGTGGCTTGATTACCATCATATGTGGGAATTTCATTTAGTAAAGCTACATTAAAATGTGGGGGAAACAATGATGCGTTTTGGTCAACCATATTTGGGTTGTTAAAATTATTTAAAAATAAAATTCTAGGGATAGAATTCCTTGGTGAGCGTGATCGATCTCGTGACATAAAATTTTTACAATTGTTTCAAAATATAATTTTGTATCTAATACTTCAAGATAATGGTGATCTAAACATAAAAATTTTATAGTTGTTAAAAAAAATTTCTAGGTGTTTTTACTTAAGATTCTCGCCTTGTCGACTTGCACCCAAAACAAGTGCAGAAAACCTATGCAAATTCTTACACCCAAATTTCCCAGAAGCAGTTTGTGAAGCTCTAACGTCTATGAATCCGGAAATTTATGCATCTTTCAAAGTGACTATTCAAGCTGAAAACTTCAAAAAAGCCATGGATCCAACAAACTGGCCTGACCATGCCTGCATTAGGCGTTTTTTATACAGAAAGAAGACGGTAGTAACTCAACGTTAATGTTTAATCCAAACTTGTTATTGTTGAAAAAAAATCAGCAATATAATCTCACTGAAGGTAACCGCTTTAAAATAATCCACCTTAATACTCAATCTGTGTTCAACAAGTTTAATGAACTCGAAATTTTTACGAGGGAATATAACCCAACATTGTTGTGTTTAACCGAAACATGGACAAAACCAGAAAACAGCCACCTACTTGGCCTAAATAATTATACGCTTGTTACCCATTATACCCGGTCCAACCATGGTCATGGTGGGGTAGCAATTCTTTGCAGGCGTGACCACATTGCTAATCCCGTTGTTAAAATTAACAAACTAAGTGTTGATTTACACTTTGAAATTGCTGCGGTGGAAATCGTTCATAATGGCTGCAATATTTGCGTAATCAGGATTTACAGATCGCCTGATGGTGATTTGGAAATATTTTTCAACAATCTCACGCATGCCTTACAGCTTGTTAGCAGTACTGCAGATCAAATATTTTTGGCAGGAGACCTAAACATTAATAAAACAACAACATCTGTAACTACTAAAATACTGTTTGACATATTCGAATCGTTTAAACTAATCGATAAAAATGTTGAACCCACCAGAGTCGTCCGGAACGCGGATGGTACAATTTCAGCTACTACCATAGATTACCTCGTTACCAATCTGGGTGAGGACAGCTTTGTTTATAAAATAATAAAAACTGATATATCTGATCATTACGCCAACATGCTGACCATAACGGACTCAAACTCTACCACAAACCTTCAAACTGCATCGACTCGGAGGACGAAACGATTAATTACTCCACAAAATCTTGAAAATTTCAAGCTTAGTCTGTTACACATCAGCTGGGACCAGATATTTCAAGATGATGTTGATTCAGCTTTTGACGCTTTTATCGAAACTTTCTTATGTGAATTCGACCGCAACTGCCCGAAAATCTCGTTCAGCGGTCAAACATATGGCCCTGCCAAGCGAACTAAAACTGATTTATACGATAATTCGATGTGCAAATTTGGAGAAATTAAATCAACAGTATAAGTTAATGAAAAAAACGTACAAGTTCAAAATTAAGATTGCAAAAAAGCAATACTACAGCAGGCTAATTGACAAAGCTGAAAGTAAACCACGCTCATTATGGAAGATCATCAATAACGAGATCTGCGGGAATAAACAAAAAGATGTCATTCTCAAGAAGGATGGCAACACAATTACAAACCCAACCGAGGTGGCAAATACGTTCGCCCAATATTTTTCCTCTGTCGCCGAGGAGCTATCAGTACAACATTTCGGTTCAAATTCTGCTACCGATGTGACCACTTGTGACACACACGCCGAATCATTATATTTACACCCAGTGACACTGGAAGAACTTTCCTCTGTTGTGTACGACCTAAATAACACCTGCAGCTCAGGTGCTGACGGTATTTCAGCTGGAATATTTAAACACGTTTTTCTGGCTATTGCTGAAGGTTTGCTCCATATTATCAATATGTCTTTAACCCAAGGTAAATTTCCAAACAGCTTAAAATTAGCATCTGTCATCCCGGTATTTAAAAAAGGTGACAATAAAAGTGCAGTGAACTACCGACCGATATCAGTTCTGAGTGTCTTTTCCAAAGTGTGCGAAAAAGTTGTGGCAAATCGAATGGTATCATTCCTGAATAAATACCATCTGTTCTCTGATTCACAACACGGCTTCAGACAGCTCAGATCTACAGAAACTGCTAGTTTTAGCCTGCTCCGCTATGTCTATCAGCAACTGGATAACGGTAAATTTGTTGCGTCAATATTTTTTGACATATCGCGTGCATTCGACACTGTGAATGTGGAATGCATTCGAAAAAAGTTATGTTGCTTAGGTATTCGGGGCCCACTTCTTATGTGGCTGATATCTTTTCTTACTAATAGAAAACTGTTTGTTAGAATTAATGATGTAACGTCCACCACTGTCCGTATAAACTTAGGTGTTGTTCAGGGTTCGGTATTGGGCCCCTTGCTGTATCTGTTGTATGTTACTGATTTGCCCTTACATGTTACATGCGCGCAAATCGTTAGCTTCGCTGACGACACAGCCTTCACTGTATCTGCCGATACGGTGAAGGAACTCACTTATAAAATTGAAATTTGTCACCAGGAGTTTAAAAACTGGTGCATGCAAAATCAACTTGTACTCAACATGAACAAAACTGTTTGCGTGAACTTTAATGCCTTGCAGAATATCAAGGTCATTCCATATAATTCCCAATTGTGCGCTTATCTAGGCATACATATCGATTCTAATCTCGACTGGAAGAAACAGATTGACTTAGTATGTAAAAAACTGAATTGTGCTTACTATGCTATTTTAAAACTAAAGCCTGTACTTGACACGTCCGACTTAATACAGGTATATTATGCCTTGGCTTTCAGCCACATGACTTATAATGTTTTGTTATGGGGTATGGCTACCGAATGGAAGCGAGTATTTGTTCTCCAAAAGCGTCTAATTCGCCTGATTTTTAACATTAAACCACGCCAGTCGTGCAAGTCCTTTTTTTTGGAGAACAACTTACCAACATTTCCATCTATAATGCTTTTCAAATTAGCAGTATTTGCGCATCAACATATGCACTACTTTACAACGAGTAACAATTCTCATCAATATCCCACCAGACATGGTGACCTGTTAGCCATACCTAGGCATCGGACTGCTAAATTTCAAAAGTCTCCCATGTATAATTGTATTAAAATCTACAACTCGCTACCAATACAAATGAAATCATATAAAATCGATAAATTTAAGATTACACTTAAATCCATTTTAATTAAAAAATGTTTCTATGACTATAACAATATTGTATTACATTAGGTATTACCTTTATCTGACAATGTCCATGTCACTCTTGTAGTTGATCTGTTGGCAATAAACTATACTTACTTACTTACTTACTTACTTACTTAACATAAGAATTTTTTGTAGACAAAAATTAATTTTACTTTATTTGTTTCACTTGATTTTTAATTTTGTTTTATGTTAGTAAACAGTTTAATGACTAGGGGGTGCTTAACAGGGGGTAGGAGCCCTACGCGCAAGAACGCAAGCACAAATGCAAATTAAGCACACCTAGTATGTGCAGCAATTGGTCTGGCTTACTACGTTCTGCCTAATATTATAAATAAATATTAGAACTATGTTAGTATAAGTTAAAGTTTGTTTGAGATTAATTAGCTTTATAGATCAGGCGAACGCTTTAATAATTATTACTTTTGAAAATTATATTACGTTACTTTGTTGCCTTTGAAATTTTTACTTTGTTGTTTAGGCGAACGCTTTAATAATTATTACTTTTGAAAATTATATTACGTTACTTTGTTGCCTTTAAAAATTTTTTATTTTGCTTTTTCTTTAAAACTTAAAAATTATTACTTAGGCGAACGCTTTAATAGTCGTTACTTTGTTGCCTTTAAAATATACCTTTGCTTTTTCTCTAAAGCTTGAAAATTATTATAAAAATATACCTTTGCTTTTTCTCTAAAGCTTGAAAATTATTATAAAAATATGCACTTACATTGTGCGTTAAAATTGACGAACGGCGTGCGATCTGCTACGTCCTGTTGTCTTCAAAAAGGATGCGTCGATCCTGTTGATGTCGGCTGGCCTGCAAACAGCTAGGTCCTGAAGTCCGACTTTGGATGGTCTGCTTAACGCTAGAGCGTCATCCAAAAGTTGTCCTGGGGTCGTCGTTGTTGACGTTGCCAAACCAGAGACTGATCCCAATGATCAAGTGGTCCCAATGACCAGATGGTTCCAATAACCACGGAGGAGCAGGAGCTGGGTCGACGGGCGCTTCTCACGATCGGGCGATGTTTGTCCCTGTTGGAGATGTCCGAAGATCCGCTGGGTGGTAGGTGTCGATTTGCGGCAAAGAGCTGAACCTCAAGGAAAGTTGCTGGTCGACTCGATGTTTGTAGTTTTCCAGGTTTTCCTCCACAAATCCGAACGACTGCGCCAGTTTTATTAAAAGGCCGCCGAAACGACTTTTTAAAAAACGTTTATTTTTATTTTACAATGAAATATAACATTGGAAGCACACAGATTAGCTGCCAGACAATTTCTTACATCCTGCTACGAACTAACTGGAACTTATCTTAGAGTTGCAGGCTACTTGTATATATACTATGTCTAATCAGCTAAGATAAGCGTTATCTCTAAAAGGGAGCGTGAGACAGGAAGCCACGTGCGTTCAAGGTTGCAAGCTTGCAGTTTTACACAGGGGGCCATTGTCTAGTCATAATATAACTTGCAGCCACATTTTTGTTAATGTAATTTACAATTTGAAAGTAGGGATTTCTCAAGTTTTCAAATGGTATTTGTCATTAATTTATTTTTATGCTCTAATCATACGAAGTACGCTCACTAAAATTGTAATTATACCATCTGATATATGTAGTAGAGACATACACTTCTTCACTGGGAACCTTTTGGCACTACTTTTTCCACTTTTTGCTCTTGCACTTTTAGTCTCACTGTATTTTTTCACTTTCTGTCGTTTTTACGCGTTCTACCCACGACTCCTCACTTTGTTGTTTCCTTCTGGTTTTCCTTCGAAAGTTTGCTTCAACACGTTTTCTCCTATTTTGTACATATATGCCAGTCAACCGAATTGCTTCTCTTATATCACTAGTTATACTACCTTAATATGAAATATCAGTAGTTCTCTATATATTATGTTTCTAGCCTTCTCCTGCCTTGTCTTCCCTTGAATTTTACTCCAAAATCTCATTTCTGTGCTTGTCAGTCTACCCTTTTGCTTATCCGTAGTCGTCCACAATTCGCTGCCGTGTACCACTTTTTTCGAAAACTCTGCTTTTGTCTCGTTTGATACTTCTGTTTATCCTATTAAGATGTATCTTATTGCATTAAAGGTTTTTTCTACAGCCACTATTATTTCCTCAATTATTTTATGGCCTTCCAGTCCTACCAAATGTCTGTATATAAATTGCCTTTTCGCATATATACAGGGTCCGGCAACGACGCGGGATGTAAGATATATCTAAAACTATGAGAGTTACATGAATATTGTGTATATAAAAGTTGTAGGTACGAAGGTGGTGCATATTGCTAGAATATTTTTGATTATACAGGGTGGCTCAAAAAAGCGTGAAAAATCAAATTTACTTTTTCTTAAATGGCATGCCCTATGTTTAGGTAGCTTAAAAGTTTTGCATTAACCCTAGTAACCCCACAAAATTGAGAGAACGCCGAGTACCAAAATGGGTCATTTTTGACCCACTCTATAATTTTGCTATTTATAATTGTTTAAAACATTTTTTGCTTTCCTTACATATATAAAATATCTAATACGTTTCTTATATTTAATATTTATCATACATACATAATAAATAAAAAGCGAAAATACATCGAGAACAGACTGTACATTCATACTGCATTGTGGAAGTCCTTCCTTTTCAAGAAGTATATTTACTTGTTCAGATTTCCTTTTTGGATCGGACACATATGTCCACATTCTCCCATCTATTTTCTCATTATTAGCTCCAGCAACGAGTTCATCATCCGAGTCTTCAGAATCGGAAACTTCTATTCCAAATTCACTGTCACCGATTCTCTCAACTTCTTCATTATCGTCTACTTCGCTGCACACTTCAAGAACGTCTTCGTCACTATAATCACTTTATTCGAAAAGCTTAGCTAGTTGCTCGTCACTTAGTGGAATTTTATTTGGATTTATTATGACCAAATGGTAACAGCAAACTGAAAGTAAATTTTGAACCCTGCTTTTATATAGACATACGACAACCATGTATAATTCCTGTAAATTCCTCAGACATTTTTTACCAATAAAATTCATGCATGCACATGCACTAACAGGCAAAATTCACCAGACAGCACTTTACAATAAAATTCATGCATGCAGCGACATGTACGAGCAGGCATAAAACATTAATTGACTACAATACGCGAAGTACCGAAATGGGTCAAAATCGACCCTTTACGCAAAGAAAGTAATAAAAAATTTCAGGTACCGTTTTGTAAATTTCTATTTATGGCATACGGTGAGAGACAGCACAGAAATAGCATATCTAGAAGCAAAACGACGTAATAGCATCTGAAAAAAAATGGTACAAGAAAATTTGAATCCTGGGTCATTTTTGACCCGGTTTTGGGGTTACTAGGGTTAAAATACTCATCATTTTGATATCAAGTTGTATAGGCCTAGCGTCAACTGGTTTGTTTAGGCGGCTGCTGTAAGCAACAGAAAACAATTAAATGAAGCAAAAAGTTATGAAAAAAATTATGATTTTCATGGACTACCATTCAAATGTAAAATAGTGGATTTGGACATTAATAATGCTGTACAGGGTGCTCAATATTTACAAGAGTAATGATTTCGATTTTTTTTTAAATGGAACGCCCTATATATTTTCACATTTTTGAAAATCCCTTTTAATGAGCTTTCTTTTGAGATGTCACTTCCTACCTCTAAAGTCAACTGTTTTTCAGATATGCCCCTTAAAATGCTTTATTTCAAGGGATAATAAACAAACCCCGCTAAAACAATGATTTAATACTTGACCCAAAAATTTAAACGCAAAACCAGGTTTAAAAAATATAAATGCAGTCAGTGTTGATACAAGCAATAATAAACACGAATAAACGATAAATGCAGGAATAAATTAATTCCAAGGTCAAACAAAATGAGATAAAAAAAACAAATGCCAATACACCAGAAATCCTATACGCAATTACATTAAATGTACAAATAGTTCCCCTTTTCGGCTCTGAACATTAAAGCTGTACAGTAAATTTAATTATTTCGATTTATTTAAATGGAACACCCTGTATATCTCTGTATTTTGAAAAGTATTTTTATTTGAAATCGGCAGTGAAGTACGCCGAAATCGTCATTAAAATACGAGAAATCGGCAGTGAAGTAATCCATTGTTTTACGACTTTTTTGTAGGTGGCGAGGCGACAGATAAACGTCAATCGACCGAACATAACCTACAAAAGTTGGTTAAAATGTTGCAATTTTACGATTTCTCGATTTCAAATAAAACATTGTGTACACCTCGGCACTGAAGTTCCTTTTTATCCCTCATGTGGTTTATTTGCCTTGGCCCTACGGGCCTCGGCAACTAAATCCACATTCGTGATAAAAAGTTATACTTCAGTGCCTTGGTATACAAACTACTATTATTTGAAATCGGCAGTGAAGTACGCCGAAATCGTCATTAAAATACGAGAAATCGGCAGTGAAGTAATCCATTGTTTTACGACTTTTTTGTAGGTGGCGAGGCGACAGATAAACGTCAATCGACCGAACATAACCTACAAAAGTTGGTTAAAATGTTGTAATTTCACGATTTCTCGATTTCAAATAAAACATAGTGTACACCTCGGCACTGAAGTTCCTTTTTATCCCTCATGTGGTTTATTTGCCTTGGCCCTACGGGCCTCGGCAACTAAATCCACATTCGTGATAAAAAGTTATACTTCAGTGCCTTGGTATACAAACTACTATTATTTGAAATCGGCAGTGAAGTACGCCGAAATCGTCATTAAAATACGAGAAATCGGCAGTGAAGTAATCCATTGTTTTACGACTTTTTTGTAGGTGGCGAGGCGACAGATAAACGTCAATCGACCGAACATAACCTACAAAAGTTGGTTAAAATGTTGTAATTTCACGATTTCTCGATTTCAAATAAAACATAGTGTACACCTCGGCACTGAAGTTCCTTTTTATCCCTCATGTGGTTTATTTGCCTTGGCCCTACGGGCCTCGGCAACTAAATCCACATTCGTGATAAAAAGTTATACTTCAGTGCCTTGGTATACAAACTACTATTATTTGAAATCGGCAGTGAAGTACGCCGAAATCGTCATTAAAATACGAGAAATCGGCAGTGAAGTAATCCATTGTTTTACGACTTTTTTGTAGGTGGCGAGGCGACAGATAAACGTCAATCGACCGAACATAACCTACAAAAGTTGGTTAAAATGTTGTCATTTCACGATTTCTCGATTTCAAATAAAACATAGTGTACACCTCGGCACTGAAGTTCCTTTTTATCCCTCATGTGGTTTATTTGCCTTGGCCCTACGGGCCTCGGCAACTAAATCCACATTCGTGATAAAAAGTTATACTTCAGTGCCTTGGTATACAAATTACTATTATTTGAAATCGGCAGTGAAGTACGCCGAAATCGTCATTAAAATACGAGAAATCGGCAGTCAAGTAATCCATTATTTTACGACTTTTTTGTAGGTGGCGAGGCGACAGATAAACGTCAATCGACCGAACATAACCTACAAAAGTTGGTTAAAATGTTGTCATTTCACGATTTCTCGATTTCAAATAAAACATAGTGTACACCTCGGCACTGAAGTTCCTTTTTATCCCTCATGTGGTTTATTTGCCTTGGCCCTACGGGCCTCGGCAACTAAATCCACATTCGTGATAAAAAGTTATACTTCAGTGCCTTGGTATACAAACTACTATTATTTGAAATCGGCAGTGAAGTACGCCGAAATCGTCATTAAAATACGAGAAATCGGCAGTGAAGTAATCCATTGTTTTACGACTTTTTTGTAGGTGGCGAGGGGACAGATAAACGTCAATCGACCGAACATAACCTACAAAAGTTGGTTAAAATGTTGTCATTTCACGATTTCTCGATTTCAAATAAAACATAGTGTACACCTCGGCACTGAAGTTCCTTTTTATCCCTCATGTGGTTTATTTGCCTTGGCCCTACGGGCCTCGGCAACTAAATCCACATTCGTGATAAAAAGTTATACTTCAGTGCCTTGGTATACAAACTACTATTATTTGAAATCGGCAGTGAAGTACGCCGAAATCGTCATTAAAATACGAGAAATCGGCAGTGAAGTAATCCATTGTTTTACGACTTTTTTGTAGGTGGCGAGGCGACAGATAAACGTCAATCGACCGAACATAACCTACAAAAGTTGGTTAAAATGTTGTCATTTCACGATTTCTCGATTTCAAATAAAACATAGTGTACACCTCGGCACTGAAGTTCCTTTTTATCCCTCATGTGGTTTATTTGCCTTGGCCCTACGGGCCTCGGCAACTAAATCCACATTCGTGATAAAAAGTTATACTTCAGTGCCTTGGTATACAAACTACTATTACCGTCAGAAACTACAATTAAATTTTAATGTTTTATAAAGCTGAGTTATGCAAAATAAGATTTATTAAAGAATCCGTGACCTGGGACTGCACAAAATAGCGTATATACCACGGGATTAAAATACCATTTAGTTCTACGTGTAGGGATTAAATGGCACATTTTAGTCTCTTGATATATACTACACTGCATTCTTGCTTCAAAAATGTATATAACAGTAACTTATTTTGTTTATGAGTATAAAATAATAGAAATATACATCAGTAATGATACTGTATTCATTACGTGAAATATATGTATAAAGTATAAATATTAAACAAATTGCGACTTAAGTCGTTTTATGAAATAACTGCTTTTTACAAATTATCGAATGTTAATGTCTTATTTTGACACTAGTAACTTTTTGTGGCTAAATGTTCTGTATAGTGATAAAAACATTCATATTCAAGGCCTCCTTCGAATCCGAAATTAAGTGAATGTATACATTTATTGTAAAAATTACTAAATGTGCTTTATGTGGATTGTTCTTTTTTTATTGTCTATAATTTAGTCTGATTCATATTCTACCGTGTTTACTATTTATTGCAAATACATTAGACGTTCGTATTTTTTGTTTTCGCTAAGAATATAAAAATATTTATTTTCCACTGATCTATTGTTTGTTGTTTATACTATTTGTGATACGCTGCGATAAACTGCTCTGCAAGATTTCAAATCATTTGCGTATTTAAAGTGAAAAAAAAAGTTGTATGTACGAAAGGCATTACTTGATGTTCATGGGCCCTCAGACTTGTAAACTTGTCGCCCTCGAAAGGACATAAACATCTTCATAATGCCCTTGATACATAAATAACTATTAAGGTACCAGGAAGATCAAATTCAAGCAATAATACTATATTTTTAAACAGAAGATATTTCCAGGAAAATACACGATTCCAAACAAATCTGTTGTAATTTATTCCATAATGAGCATATTGAAATAGCAGTCAAAACTTTACTTTGAATTTTTATTTCAAATTTTACTTCAACTTATATTAACTGATGTGAATAAAATGACAACCCACAATAAAAATCGCATATGAACAATTGCTATCATATACAGGGTGTTTCAGAATAACTGTTCCTAATTCTCAGAATTGAGAGAGGGCAAGTTATTCAACACTTTTTAATAATAAACTAGTGTTCGGAAATACTTCCGTTTCGAGATAATACGACATTAACGAATTGAGTACTTGAAATAATCTCAATGTGAAAAGTAACGATTTTATTGATTTCCAGGGGTTGCAATTTTTATTAATATTTAAAAAATGGTATTACACAAAAATTATAAGAATTGTTCAAAATGATGGCCGCCATTGTCGACACACAAGGTATAACGATGTGTGATTGACCGACGAATTCCTCGAAATATCTGCGGACGATCACGAATGTCATCAAAAGCAAGAATAATTCGAGCCATTAACTCCTCTGCTGTGTCCACAGGTGTCGCATAGACGAGTGATTTAATATGACCCCAAATACAAAAGTTCGCCTTGCTTCATTACTATTACCGAAAGCTGCTCCATATGCATTATGCATGTCTGTCCATTCAACATTTGTAAACCGATGCATTTTTAATAATTGACATACAAAATAGGCACACGACTGACAAGAACAAACTGTCTTTATTTTTCTGTTGCCATGGATAAGGTTCACTATCTGCAGCTATTTTGCATGCATGCGTTACTTTCCACATTGAGATTATTTCAAGTACTCAATTCCTTAATGTCGTATTATCTCGAAACGGAAGTATTTCCGAACACTAGTTTATTATTAAAAAGTGTTGAATAACATGCCCTCTCTCAATTCTGAGAATTAGGGACAGTTATTCTGAAATACCCTGTATATGATTGATATTGCTCCAAGGCATTTTAGGGGAAACACTGTAATCAACCCGAAAAGCAAGATCATGTTTAGAATTAAAAAATGCATCACATCAAATCACAAAACACAGAGTTAATTATTTTAACCATGTCACACAAAGTTGTCAAGTGTGAAATTCAATTAGTAATTGCGAATAACAGCAGGTACCTATGTACAGATATACTAATGATACAGGGCCGTTCCTACCGGTGGGGTGTTGCGTGTCCATTGCGGAGGCGGCCGATTGCAAGGGGCGACCGCTCGAAACCGATTTTATACAAATTTAAATTAAAAAAAATAAGTAATTTGAGAATAAAACATCTCTGAAAATGCAAACCACGAACAAAAAACAAACACCACTTTATTGTTAGTCGAAATCCCATTTTTGTTTTTTTTGCGTTTATTACAGATATTTTAACACAAAATCAATAATAAATTTGAAACTATTACCAATAATTTGTGTTTTCATTTTTCCCTTTCAAATAATTAGCACTCTCTATCAACCAATGTCCAAAATACGACAAAAAACTTAGATAGCAATCTGTAAATCATATCAAATCTTTCTTGTGAAGTCCCGAATTGGTTCGTACTAATTCAAGTAAATCCCCGGGTGACTTATTTTACCGAGGGTATAAATATCACCCGACGAAAAAATGCGTTCATTTGTGAATGGTGGAAGTAATATGTTGGTGTAAAATACTGAGACCCATTGTTATTTTTGTGCCCTTATATGGAAATAAAATATTGTGGTACTGATTAAAGATCTATATTACTCAGTTACTTCTATCATACTTCATCATAATAAAACGTGTGTTGTAAAGCCTGGTTATTAAAGGTAAGCTATTGATATACGTTTTTTTAATTTATATGATTTTCACGTAATAGCTGCTTTGATAGTCTATTAAGACTGTAATCTAGAAGTAAATTAAAACAAAACTTTTTTAAATTTATTCAGATGTCAAGCTCGGAACGACGACGAACTAAAAGACTCTCTGGAGCCGCTTACAGAAAAAGACAACTGTCTAAAGAAACTGAAAAAGAGAAGTTGCGGTTTTGTTTCAACGCCTGACAGTCAGCAAGTCGTCCCCATAGAGCCACAGATTCCATCGACTTCGGCAGAGTCTTGTACACCAGAAGAACCAGAGGACATTGAAAGTGGGAGTTTAGGAGATCCAGCTTCATGGCCTAAATCGCTTGATAATTCAACAATTGAAGTATTAGTAAAAATGGGACCTACACAAGTAAAAAATTTTTCATTTCCTTTAACAGTACAAGGGCGCTTTTCGGTTCATTATTATACAAGAACATTAGCAAATGGTGAAAAAATACCTCGTATGTGGCTAATTTATTCCATTAAGTGAAATTGCGTTTTTTGCTTTTGTTGCAAAATTTTTGGGACCAAAAATATTCAGTTAACAGATGCTGGTTTTTCAGATTGGAAACATCTTTCTAATAATTTATCCAGACACGAACGATCAACTGATCATATTCAAAATTATAAATTATGGACTGAATTAGAAAAAAGATTGAGTACTTACACAACAATCGATCACCAAGAACAACGTATTTTTAATTTGAAACAACAATATTGGTGTAATGTTTTAGAACGTATTGTTGCAATTATATTATTATTGGCAGGGCAGTGTTTAGCATTTCGTGGGTCATCCAATAAATTATTCGAATCAAACAATGGAAACTTTTTGAAGACGGTTGAAACATTTGCAAAATTTGATGCAGTTCTTTCGGAACATCTAAAAAATATTCAAATCAGTAAAATTTCACATAAACGTATGCCTCATTATTTAGGAAATAGATTACAAAATTAATTGATCTCACTTACAGCAAATAAAATCAGAGAACAAATTAGGGAGTTATTGTCAAAAGCAAAATATTATTCAACTATTCTAGATTCAACCCCAGACTCAAGTCATACCGAACAAATTTCATTCGTTGTTCGATTTGTTATAATAGATGATAATAAACAAATTAAAATTTGTGAACATTTTATCGGATTTTTTCCTATTATTGATGTGACTGGTGAGAGTTTATACGATTTTGTAATAAAACTTTTGAAAGATTTTAATATGGATATCTACAATATGCGTGGACAGGGTTATGATAATGGTGCAAATATGCGCGGAAAACATGTAGGATTGCAACGCCGAATTTTAAATATCAATCCTCGAGCAATGTTTGTACCTTGTGCTGCTCATACCCTAAATCTAGTGGTTAATGATTCTGCCAATGTTACCTTGCAAACATCGGAGTTCTTTAATCTTATACCTACAAGAATTATATACATATTTTTCTTCTTCACCATATAGATGGAATGTACTTAAAACTAATGTACCAAATTTCACATTAAAAGCTGTTAGCTCAACTAGGTGGGAAAGTAGAATTAAAGCTATTACACCTCTGCGATATCAATTAGGGAAAATTTATGATAGTCTAGAAGAACTTCTAAATCACAAATCACGCGACATTAACACCAAACAACAAGCCCAAGCATTGGCCTTAAAAATTAATAGTTTTAAATTCGTTTGTTCTGTAATTATTTGGATTGATGTTCTGTCTAAAATTAATTTCGTCAGTAAGATGCTTCAAGGTGTGACTACAAATCTAAAAGATTGTTCAAATGCGTTAAAAGATTTAGTAGATTATTTGGAACAGAAAAGAAATGACCACAGTTTTGAAGCGTTTATAGAAGAGGCGAAAATACTTGCTACAGAAGAACTTGATATAGCAACGGAATTTCCCCCAACTAATATAATTCGTCCACGTCGAAAAAAAGACAATTTGATTATGAAACCCCTGATGAACCTATACTTGACCCAAAGTTGAATTGTAAGATTAATTTTTATTTTACTATTTTGGATACCGCCAAAGTATCTATACAGGAACGTTTTGAACAATTACAACGTTACAGTGACAATTTCAAAGTGATTTATGAATTTCCTATTATGGACGATAATTCAATGAAAAAACACTGTACAGATTTATCCTTAAAATTAGAAGACACTGTCAGAAAAGAGGCTGATGTAAACGCCGTAGAATTAAGTGATGAATTAAAAAAATTAAAATTACATTTCCAATCTGTTGAAACACCATCTAAAATTCTCAACTACATTGTTACAAATAATTTACTTGCGACTTTCCCAAATACAGCAATTGCCTTAAGACTTCTACTGACTTTACCTGTCTCAGTTGCGTCAGCAGAAAGGTGTTTTTCAAAATTAAAAATAATTAAAAACTTTTTTTTTTTGGAGTTCATTTGAAGTAGTGGTGTGAGACGGTTGTAGATACGAGCGCTCAGTGAATGGTTATTATTTTAAAAACAAGTGCACGAGTGTTCTTACCGGGACAGATGCCTATCTCACCCCAGGTTAGCAAAAACATCATATCTCTAAAATGACAAATCCTGAAAGTTTTATCCCTGACCTACAGACTCCTACCTTGAACCCAACAACCCACGAAAGTACCCAACGAACATTCTCTTCTGTTGCCAAATCCCGTCATGCGATGTTTCCTAAAAAAGACCACGCCATAGTCATAGACACGATTGAGGGGCTACCCCAAATAAAATACATAAAAGCAATAGCCAAAATTACAAATGCAGGCCACATTCGTTTCGCCTCAAAAATCTCAAATAATCGTTTTTGCGTATATTTATCAAGCAAAGAAGTAGTCGACGAAATAATTAATAAAACATTCAATCAAATACAAATTGGGGAAAATAAATTAAAATTACGGCGTTTGATAACCCCCGCAACAAGAATTGTGCTATCTAATGTGTCTCCCACGATACCACATGAGGCCATCGAAAATGTGCTTGCCACAAAAGGTTTACAGCTCGTATCTCCAATGACATTCCTACGTACAGGCCTATCTGACGAAGGATTTTCGCACATTCTTAGCTTCCGTCGGCAAATCTATATTTCCGAAGAATGTAAAAATATCCCAGATAATATTCTTGTCCAGCACGACGAGGCAACTTACAGAATCTTTATCTCTACAGACGGGATGTCTTGTTACGTTTGCAAACAAGCCGGGCATCCAGCAGCTCGATGCCCCATTAATCTCACCAACATCAACGAAGTGAATATTCATACTAATGAGGAAACAGTTGTGCCACAAGCCACCCAAATGCAAGTAGAGGATAACTTACCACAAAAAGGATTAAAAAGACAAGTATCATCCAGCACCGCAAGCGAAACTCAAAGAGATACTCTCCAAACTACAGAAAACCAGAGCACCGAAGCGAATGAACCGTTCAAAAAACCCACTCCAAAAACAAAAAAATCTAAAACGACACAAATAGACCCCAATCTTAGTCAAACTCTTACAGAGCAATTAAAACCCGCAGAAAAGCTACTGAAAGACACCACCAGAAACTACGTTTTATCTTATGATCTTTTCAAGGACTTTTTAGAAAATTCATACAGCGCAGAAGACCTCATTAGCGTGGTTTTAACCTACTCGAAAGATATCAAAGGAATTACAAACATGATTAGTGATATCTACCCACACCTCAACCACAGAAGCATTAAAAATCGATGTACCCGAATACGAAAAAAACTATCCCAGCTTTCCGACTCAGACTCAACGCACTCCACTTATTAATTAAAATTCACAGTCATACAATGGAACGTCAACGGGTATTATACCCGTTTAGAAAATATCAATCTACTTATATCCGACTACCTCCCCGATCGCGACAATCAAAACATAGCGAGCGGTGGAGTAGCAATTTTTATAAAAAACGCACATATCTATCAAAGTGTACCAATTACTACTAGTATTGAAGCTGTAGCTCTGCAGTTCTCATATCCCAAAAAAATAACCTTATGTTGTGTTTATTTGCCTAATAGTCAAAGAATCGAACAATCTGATCTTCTAAACCTATTTCAACAGCTTCCCCCGCCCTTCATTATTGTAGGCGATTTCAACAGCCACAACCCTCTTTGGGGATCTGCATCACTAGATGGAAGAGGCAGAATAGTGGAAAAATTATAGATAATTTAGATGTTGTGTTACTAAATGATGAGACACCTACACATATATCAATATCAACAGGAACGCTATCCGCCATTGACCTCACCATGTGCTCTAGTCAGCTATCTGTAGATATATCATGGGAAGTCCTTCCTCACCTCTATGATAGCGATCACTTCCCCATCCAAATTAATTTCGTTGATTCCCCCAAACAGACTTATAGCCCTGTTTCGAGATGGAAACTTTTAACAGCTGACTGGGACCAATTTTCGCTATCTATCGATTCCAAACTGAACCTGATTAATACTAAAATGGACCCCGATGCATTAGTTTCCCAGTTTTCCCAAATAGTAGTTGAAACAGCCGATACAACGATTGGCAGAACTAATCCTCCACTCAAACGCAAATCTGTGCCTTGGTGGAATCAAGATTGTTCGAAAGTCATCAAAGAAAGTAAAAGGACATTTCGTATATACAAAAAGCACCCCAACCTTGAAAACTTCAACACATTTAAGAAATATAAGGCCAGAGCAAGAAAACTAATAAAAACTAGAAAAGCGGAGACCTGGAAGTCATACGTATCGTCTCTAAATATCAATACGAATATATCCGAAGTCTGGAGGAAACTAAGTGCTTTTAAGGGCAATTCTTCTCCACGAAGTATTACCGCACTTAAAACTCAAAACACAATTGTAACCTCGGCACCTGAAATAGCTGAAACTCTAGCCAAGACATTTGCAAATACTTCATCCAACGATAATTACGATCACGCTTTTGAACAGCACCGAAAAACTAACGAAACACCAATATCAATAACAAATGACCCAACAAACCCCATTAATTCTCCCATTACTAGACGAGAGCTTGATTTCGCCTTACAGGGATGTCGGAACTCAGCACCCGGTCCTGATGACATACCGTTTATATTTCTTCAAAATTTGTCCAGAAACGCCAAAAATAAGCTGCTAGATATATATAATGTGCTGTGGAATAATCATCAATTTCCTTCAGCTTGGCAGGAGGCCATAGTCATCCCAATCTATAAATCTGATAAGGACAGATCCAACCCTTCAAGCTATCGACCAATATCCCTCACCTGTACTCTCTGCAAACTGTTAGAAAAAATATTAAACAATAGGCTATGTTGGTTCCTCGAATACAATAACATACTGTCCATGTACCAAAGTGGCTTCAGGCGTAATCGCTCTACTTATGACCAATTAATTCGCCTAGATTCCGACATATGTGATTCCTTTGCTAATAAGTCTCACTTAATCGCCGTATGTTTTGACCTACAAAAAGCTTTTGATATGGTGTGGCGATATCGTATCCTAAAATCTCTCATAGACTGCGGTTTAAACGGAAATTTACTAGCCTTTTTAAACTTTCTAGAAGAAAGAAGGTTTAAAGTAAAATATAACGGACATTACTCATCCACCATGATCCAACAGAATGAAGTCTCCCAAGGGTCAATCTTGAGCGTTACGCTTTTTCTAATAGCAATCAATGACGTCACAAATAACATTGCTCCACCTATAAACAGCAGCCTATTTGCAGACGATATTACAATTTATTGCAAGGGCAAGGATTTAATTTCCATCCAAAATCATTTGCAGAATGCTATCGACAACTTGGCAAATTGGTCACAAATATCAGGGTTCAAATTCTCTCCAAGTAAAACAAAAGCTATCCATTTCCGCAAAAAAGATCTACACAATCAGGAACCCAGATTAAAATTAAACAACCACCCGATTGAATATAGTGAACACGTCAAGCTACTTGGACTGATCTTCGATAAGCGACATTCTTGGTGTAAACACTTAGAGACACTTAAACACAAGTGTAAATCTAAAATAAATATCCTGAAAGCTCTAGCAAATTATGACTGGGGAGCAGATACGCCAACCTTAATGACAATGTACAGAACCCTGATTCGCTCTAAACTTGACTATGGCTCAATAGTTTACGCATCAGCTAATCCCAACAAATTAAAAGTACTGAATGCGGTGCACAATACCGCTATAAGGATTGCCACAGGAGCTTATATAACTAGTCCAACCAGCAAAGTTTTTTGTAATGCCAAAGAACTTCCACTGCAACGAAGAAGAGAATACTTTTGCCCAAATACGCTTCATCAGTAGCCTCCACCTCCCAAAACCCTGTCTATCATTCAATATTTGACCCACTGTTCCACTCAGTCTATGACAAAAAACCCCATCTTCCTAAACCATCCCACTACAGAATCACACAATTATTAAACCAGGTTAGCCTACAATTTCCCCAAATTGTCCCCAAAGTTACACCAGAAATGGCTCCCTGGGCACACTCCTCTCTTAGTGTCAATTTTGATCTCTTACCGATCACCAAGACTGATAACAATTGTGCAATAATTCGAGCCAGTGTTAATGAACTTTGCCACAAGTACCCCTTCTCGAATTACACATATATGTACAGTGTGTCCCCGGATTGAGTTCACTATAGGTATAATCGACAAAAAATTTTACAATTTTATTTTAATGTTTTGGGATCTCGCCCTGCTTGGTCTGAAAACAATTTTAAGCAGAGTTTTAATTTTTAGAAATTAAGTCGGCCATGAAAAATGTGAAAAAACTATTTTCTATTTAGGTAAACTACCCTTAGTGTTCATGATGCGGCAAAATTTTGTTAAGAAAAGTTGTTTAGAATGAAAAATTATGGCCCTATACCAAATTTCAAAAAGATCTGTCGACTTAGATTAAACAGTTATTTTTTAGATTAAAAATGACGGTTTCATCTAAGTCGATAGATCTTTCTGAAATGTTGTATAGGGCCAAAACTTCTCATTCTGAACAGCTTTTCTTAATACAATTTTTCCGTATCATGAACAAAAAAAGTAGTTTACCTGAAAATAAAATACAATTATCTAAAAAATAACGGTGTTTTCTAAGTCCACAGATCTTTCTGAAATTTTGCATAGAGCCGGAATTTATCATTCTAAACAACTTTTTTTAATAAAATTTTGCCGTATCATGAACAAAAAGGGTAGTTTACCTGAAAATAATATAGTTTTCGCTTCCCTGCCACGGCCTACTTGTTTTTCAAAAACTGAAAATATTCTTAAAATTCTTTTCAAACCAAGTACGACCGAATCCCAGAACCTTAAAATAAAATTCAAAATTGTTTAGTCCATCTTACATCTTGTAACATCAATCCTGGGACACACTATTGTATTTTCTTTTCAGGTAAACTACCCTTTCTGTTTATAATACGGCAAAATTTTACTAACAAGAGTTGTTCATAATGGGAAATTATGGCCCCATACAAAATTTCAGGAAGTTCTACCTACTTAAATCAAACCGTAATTTTTAATAAATACAATTTTAACGGTTTAATTTAAGTAGGTAGATCTTGCTGAAATTTTGTATAGGGCCATAATTTATCATTATGAACAACTTTTCTTGGTAAAATTTTGCCGTATCATGAACAGAAAGGGTAGTTTACCTGAAAAGAAAATAGTTTTTGCTTCACTGTCAAGGCCAACTTGTGTTTTCAAAAACTGTAAATATTCTTAAAATTCTCTTCAGACCAAGCAGGGCGGAATCCCAAAACATTAAAATAAAATTGTAAATTTTTTTGTCAATTATACCTATAGTGAACTCAATCCGGGGACACACTGTATATTCACAGACGCGTCGAAAAACGATATCGGAGTAGGGGCAGCTTTTGTCACTCGTGACATCAACGTTAAAGTTCGCCTACATCCAAACACCAGTGTTTTCACAGGAGAAGTCATTGCCATATTAAAAGCATTAGAATGGATCCAGGGCCAAACAGACGGCAATTACCTTCTGTGCTCGGACTCCAAAAGTGCCCTTCAAGCCATAGGAAACCTGTATCCGAACGAATCTCTATTATGCCAAATCCAAAAGTTAGTGACCACTATCACCCGCACGGTAAAGATGCTTCAATTTACATGGGTACCTTCACACACCGAAATTCCAGGTAACGAAGACGCAGATAGGTACGCAAAAGAAGCAATATCCTCGAATGAAGCTGTCAACTTCAACTATATTTCCCATTACGACGCCAAGAACAACTTTAAGGACTACCTAACTCAGCAAACAGAAAACGAATTGAAGACATGTGGAAATCGATTCGACACCAAATCCATTCTCTTTTACCAACCCAATAGTCGACGTCAACAAGTATGCTTTACCAGGCTGAAAATTGGACACAGTCGATTAACACATTCTTACTTGCTAGAGAAAGGTGAACGACCAAACTGTGATGTGTGTAATGTACCCCTCACAACCGACCACATCTTAATAGAATGCAAGAAATACGATGATTCCAGAAAGAACCTTCACATACCCCCAACAATAGACGAGGCTTTCAAAAATCCCCCCATCCTTATCAAATTCTTTAAAATTACTAATTTAATGAAGTTATTGTAAAATATGTTACGTTACTTTGTGCTAATGACCGTGTAGTTAAAGCACATTAAGCATCACTTATAATAATGCAGAAGACTAAAAGCCGTGTTTACACAACTAAAAGTACTATGGTTGCGTTCCACCATTTCTATTTTCGGATTTTTGTAAACAAACTTCCCTCAACTTTTAATAGCGATATTATCACAGAAAACAATTATTTATTATGCATATTTGTTGCTTTTTTAAAACTATTGACTCAGCTTCGAAGGCAAGTCCACTTTGGTTAATTTTCATATCTGCTTATTGAACGTTCCCACAACCTAAGCCGTACTCAAACGCTATAAAGGCGTGTCCGTTACATCTTACTTAACAACATAACCTATATTTCTGAAAATTTGTATGCGTCGCCTTTCGTTTCTTCTAGCAGTTGCTACAAGTATTAATTCTGTTAAATGGTCTACTGTGCATCAGATAATTGTAGTACAAAGCAAGGTAAGGCATTAGCGTTGTTCAGATTTCCCAAAAATTTGCAACAATGGTCTAAATTGGACTCCCACTGATTCTTCACGGTTATGTGAGGTAAGTAGTTTTGAATAAACTTGTACGTACAATCTTATTGCTTCTCTCTTCTGCAGGGTCACTTTGAAGTATAAGCTATTGATGTCGAAGCGATTGCAGAGAGGGTAGTTGAAAAACTGTTAGATTTCGATGCATTAACAAAGAAGCTTACTTCGATCATCAACGCTTCCCTGGAAACCGAGGTTGCTAAAATAGTGGAAAAGTACGAGCACAAAATCTCATCTTTGGAAATGCAACTCGAAAAACTGAAAGCCGAAACGGAAGATACAATGAACGCACATGAACAATACAGCCGTGTAAATAGTTTAAGAATATTCGGCGTTCCGCAAAAACCGAATGAAAATACCAGTGAAGTAGTGCGCAATTTATGCCACGAAAAGTTAGGTATTAACCTTGCCGAAAATGATATCGACATCTGCTATCGCCTTGGATCGAAAGAGGGAACTCACCGTCCAATTATTATAAAATTTGTGCGCCGCAGCATTAAAAAACTTATACCATAAACTATTTACTTGAACAAAAGGGATATGATATTTTAGCATTATCAGAAACGTGGTTAAAATCTGATATTACCCTTTCTCATTCGAAATATAACATTTTCCGGAAAGATCGAGACGCTCGAGGGGGTGGAGTTGCAATTTATGTAAAGAATCACTTGAATGTAAAAATTATTCAAACAAATGATAATATTGAGCAATTGTGGCTGTCATTAAAAATCAATAATGAAAGTTATGTTTTCGGGGTTGTGTATAAACCACCTCAATTTAATTATATAGTTTTTGTAGATGAGGTTGAAGAATCCATTTGTTTGTATACTGAGGCTTCAGATAGGGTTATTTGTTTGGGTGATTTTAATATAAACGTGTTGGATTTTTCTGGTTCGGTTACGCAATACTTAAATTATATGTTAAATACATTATGTTTAAAACAAATTATTACAGAGCCTACTCGAATATCTGGAAATAGCATTACTTTGATAGATCTCATAATTACATCGGATACCAGCTGCATTAGTGAAACAGGGGTGTGTGAAAATGAGTTATCCGATCATGAGACAGTTTTTTGCAAAATATCAACTGGTGAGTTCGTCAAACTAAGTCCTATTATACGCACATTTCGGAATTTTAAATATTTTAATTTTAATGACTTACTGTGACCTACAGAAGTTACCTCTACATCAATTGTTTTATGAGCGGGATATTGATGCTAAATTAAACATTTTAAATTATTATATTACATCCATTTTTGACTTGCATGCCCCGTGGATAACCGTTAAAATGAAGAACAAACCAGCACCTTGGTTTACTGATAATGTTCAGTTACTGATAAATCTTAAAAATAAGACAAAATCAAAATATAAACAATCTAAGAACCCTGGGCACTGGGAATATTATAAAAGTTTGCGGAATTTTACCAATCTTGCAATTCAGAATGAAAAGAAAGCTTACTTCGAGCATAAAGTTGGGATTGGAGGCACAAATGCTATTTGGAAGGAGCTAAATTTAATAAATATAAACATTAAAAAACAAAATTCTATTCCGGAAACACTCAGTAATGTACAAGAAGTAAATGATTTTTCTGTAGACTCTATACCTCACAGCACTCCTGAGCAAATGCTTCTAGATTTTTATCGTAATAACGAACTTACATCAGAAAAACTTTCTTTCACGACTGTTGACGTTGAGGAAGTACAAAATTTAATTAGAAGTGTAAAAAGTAATGCAGGGGGTATAGACGGTATAACCATCAATATGATTAAACTGTGTTGTCCATACATATTACCGTTTATTACTCATATACTGAACTGCTGTTTATCAGAAAATGTTTTTCCAAAATGTTGGAAAAATGCAATTGTGATTCCTTTCCCCAAAGTAAATAATGCTGCAGCCTATACAGATTTACAACCTATCAGTATATAGAAATAGAGTGTTAATTAACAACTGGTTATTTATTTAAATAAGACATTTTTTCTTATTGTATAGTTGTACATTACTATAAATGTTAGTTTAAATTTACTCAAATATTTGTTTTGTTAATTACAAAACTTAACAAGTTAATTACAAAACTTAACAAGTTAATAAATAAAAGTATTTACAAAAATATTGCTCTAACTGCTATCTAATAAAACATTTCTTATTAATAGTACAGCAATATCACGGAAACAAACGACGAACGTCATCAAATATTTAGTTATTCATTTAAAGTTACCGTTTGATTCCGTGATTTACCTATAGTTACAATAAATATGATTAACTATAGGTAAATCACGGAACCAAACGGTGCGCGTCATCAAACAGTAACTATAAATTAATAACTAAATATTTGATGACATGCACAGTTTGGTTCCGTGATTTTACTATATGTGTATTGCTTTCCAAGCTGGGATGAGCTCCATACTGAGCGCTGGGTTAGTCAACCGAGGTGCGAAGCACTGAGGTCAGCTAAAAGTACGAAGCTGGAATAAGCCTTCCCACGAGGTAGCTACATGCCTGGTCTGTAACTGATATATTATAATGGGCAAATAGTGCCAGTGCAGCAACATGATGACATGAAACTTGTCCACGAGGACATGTGCAAGAAGTTGAGGTTATGTTTTTGTCTTCATCGAAGAAGATCTACAAAGTAAAAATATATACTTAGTATATATTCGTTACTACTTAGAATCCATCTGAAGCAGCAATCAGTATTTTAAATAATTATACTTTTTAAGCTAAAATTTATCTTACCTCAACATTGTATCACTTATCTTTCATGCTTGCCTGTACTGTACCATGTACCCAGGGGTGCCAGATCGTGTCAAGCTGAATTCGTTAGCTTCGTCGGAAAAAATCGTGAGATTTCGGAAATGGATGAGATTTGAAACTATGGATGCAAATTTAAAAAAAAGCTATTTTAAAATTAATAAAATATGGAATATATGCTGCAGATTTATTAAACATTGAGTACATAGGTTGTACATACATAAATGACTGCAAGAGAATTATAAACATTTTAAATAATTGCCATAAATAAAAAAATTAAATTAATATAAAGTAAATGTTAAATGAACTAAATATTTTATTATAGAAATAACACATGAATTCTAAAAATAAAAATATGGCTACATAGAATATAGTACATATACATAGACCTAAGTATGTATACAGAAAAAAAATTGTTCGACTACTCACAATCTGAAGAATCTGTGTCCGGGATGACTGGTTTGGAGGGATAAAGTACTTGACTATTAATTTTTTAAAATTAAATCTGTGCTTATCTTGAAATTATGTAAATACCTATTTCTTGAAAGAACATTTAAATCCGCTTTCAACCGCAACTTGCGACTTCTTTATGTGAACCATAGATAGCAGCAGTATTTGATGATAATGCGGGAAATGATAAAATCAGTGACAGCATACATTAAATCATGTATTAAGACTAACACACATTTTTTTCTATTTAATCATTTAGTGTTACAATTTTTTATACAATTATTTTAATTAGAATTGATACAAAAATCGTGAGATAAATAGTCCTTATCGTGAGATTTGCAATGAAATCGTGAGAACTCACGATAAATCGTGAGATCTGGCACCCCTGCATGTACCATTTAATACTGAACAGAAAAAAGAAGACACTATTCAATTCAACAGTATTGGCGGTATCCAATATGAAAGAAAGTTGCCCGGAGGCTATCCAAAAATGTCCATAAAACGCTTTCCAGAGGCGAGCGTTTCCTTTCCAGAGACTTTCCATTTAAAAATATATATTTTTTAACTTTTCCTTACTGCCAATCTCTAGCGTGTTTTTAAAACTTTATTTAGTGAAACAAAAGTTATTAAATCCGTCCTACATTTTAAGTGCGGCATATGCCGCGGGTTTCAGCTAGTTGCAAAATAAAGCATATACTTAGGTATCATG
>CALNHX010009765.1:0-46614 GCA_940337035.1 Agriotes lineatus
TTTTGTACATCATTAACTGGAGTAGCATAAACAAGACCCTTTAGATGCCCCCAAAAGAAATAATCCAGTCCATTACAGCCTGGAGAGCGCGCAGGCCAGGCAATTGTTTTTTCAGAAACTGAAAATATTCTTAAAATTCTCTTCAGACCAAGCAGGACCTAATCCCACAATCATAAAATAAAATTCCAACATTTTTAGTCCATCTCACCTCTTGTAACATCAATCTTGGGGCACACTGTATATTCAAACTTTAAAATTTGAGAACAAAATTAAAAACTCGGAATATAGTTTGAACAATTGGGTTATGGCAAAATATGAAATTTAACTTTGCGCATTTTAACCGTTTTGTTGGCCCTACTGTCAATTAACAATTGGCATAAGACGTTTAGAATGATTGCCTAAAACTAGTTTAGTTTTAAAAAAATAACAAATCAAACAGGAAAAGTGGGTCATAGCCAGTATATTTAATAAAAGATGGAATATTCATCAACATTGATTTTAAGTGATGTTTTACAAATTCAAAAAATCTCCACATAACCTCGCAGAAGCACGAGGTAAGTAATCCATACTCGAGAAAAGTTTATATATTCACAAATCTACCACTTTCAAAATTGTAATAGAATTATTTATTTTTTAGACTTTAAAAGTCGACATCAAAATTAAACAGACAAAAAATCAACAAAACTTTTCATACATAAATTGATTATTATAAAAATGTATTTTTTAAGAATCTAAGAAATAAGTTAGCAATAGTAACTACTGCAAAAGAAAAAGCTAGGACGAGTTATTTTTAGCTGTGTGAATCTGAACTTTTAACTGGCAACTGAGATATGAATACATTTTAAATTATTTAAAAACCTCACTGTCAATAATGCCTAAATAGTTTAGTTTCAAAAGCTAGGATTATTTCTTGTTTAGATAACGGTATGATTGTTCCCCAAATTGCACATTTATTAAAGTCTACACATTACCCTTTTTCTGTGACGACAGAAATAACAAAACATAGCGTTTAAAACGTATGTCTTATATTGCATTGAAATTCAAAAAGATCATTTAGATCGCAGGTAGTAGACTTTAGAAAGAATTTTACATATATAGTCTGTTTTTTTGCTTTATGATTCAGAGCAGGCTTTGCATTTGCATTTTTGTAACAGTGTAGGTAGTTAGTGACAAAGGAAAAAACACTAGTTATGTCAAAAACCATTAGAACTGTCAATGTGTTAACTTATAAGAACTATATTTAATAAGAGCTAAAATTACTGAACCATTGACATTAAATAAAGTATTGCTTTATTTTAAATACGTTTATTTAAGCGTGATTGATATCTAACTGTACAGAAACGTCATAAAATTTCTAGACATCTATCTTTTATGTACTAATGTAAAAATAAATATATTATTCATAATTTGCTGATGATTTTTGTTTGTAGAACTGTGTTGTACAAGTTATTATTTATGCCACACATATAACAGGCATTTCAAAATAAAGAGATAATACAAAATACTCTGGTAGAACCATTTTCAGAGATATAATTTACCAGAATTTAGATGGATGCACTTCAGGATAATCACCAGAATCTGATTCAGAAGAGGAATACAACTCGTCTTCCGATTCTGTATCAGATTCTTCCAACCTAATAATAACAGGAGGTATATCATCCACACCAATTTAACAATGTGCTTTGCCCAGTCACTTTATATTAGTAGTTCACAGTGTTCAACGTTTTTTTCCATATGTTTGCTGTACACAGTGATAGAGATTTAAGCCATAAATTAGCAATTATGTCTTTTGAGGGAGGCTGAGAATTTATGTCCTTATTATAATAGTTCTTACATAAACACCATGCCAATTTAATTTGATTGTATTGACAGTGGTATGGAGGTAATCTAAGAACTTCATGCCCATGTCGTTTTTTGTCAATTAGTATTGCTTTTGGTCAATATGTAAAGTAAAATTAAACTCCCATAATTGGGTGGTTTATCGATAAGAACCGAATTATATGGTGCATTAACCATAATTAACACACATTTTCCATTCAATTTGGCCAAAGCAGGGATTAACTGTTTTTCAACATTGCCTAAAAATGTCACCATTGATACAGTTATGATAGCCCCTGTCATTATTGTCCGAATCCAACAGTAAGTCACATCCTGGTAAAGTTTCATCCAAAAACATGAATATACATTCTTCACTATAATTTCGAAATTGTAAATATTTCCTTTAAAAGGCAATCCCCCGAAATGATATGACTCTTCTCACACAATTTTCTTCCATTCACAATTTTGTATTTATATCCCATATTTGTTAATGTGTAGTATAATTTTAAACGACTCCCAGTATAATTCAGTTCTTCCCTTGCACACAGCAATAAATTATCGAAAGTAAAAAATTCCAAATTTTCTTCTTAATATCCTCCCTGAAACTCTGTTCCTCCAAAGTTAGAAATTCCTTTTCTTTATTCATATTATCATTCGGTTATTGCTGGAGTTGTGATTTTGCTTCGTTTCGATTTCTGTGTTGCATTCGAAATCTAGCATTATAAGAAATTGTTAGAAATGTTATACCTGTTTAATTCTTAATACTTACATCGAAGATTTGATCAACTCTTCCAATGATGGCTGTTTTACTTAAGTTACCATTGATATCTTTTATATTAGTAGAACGGCGTTTTATAGCCTCTTTGGTTTTACTATTACCTAATACTGCTTTTTCATGGCATTTTATTAAGATTTGCTGAAGTGTCAACTTGACAATCCCGGCGACCTGGATTTTGACATTAGTTATATTTTGTAACTAAACTGTTGTACACTGCTAAAATAATATAAATGCAAAGCCTGCTCTGAATCATAAAGCAAAAAAATAGACTATACATGCTCACTTTTCAGGTAGTATTTTTGTCAAAAAAACGTGATATTTTCGACAATTTAACTGGCCTATCTCCCTCTACTTGCATATGTCAAGGCGTTCGCAAGCAAAAAATTGCAGGCCGCATATTAGGGATGTGATTGGACAAAAGTGGTGTACTTTTTTTTTGGTGTTCACTCGCATACAGCTGATTTATATAGGTAGCACTTTTCGAAGATTATTGCGTTTGGTTTGCTCAACGCGTTAGTTGCAGATTCAAGCAGCGCTGTAGTTTAAATTGCAAGTTTTAGTTTTTGGGAGTTAATCTTAATACCGTAAAATTTGGTATCTGTTAGCTGGTATTAGCTGCCGAATTAGCAATTCTTACTGAGTTTTTCCGTGCCGCTTGCCAAGAGTCCCTTTTGCCGGCCCGCTTCGGCTGTCCAAGAGTCCCTGTTGCGACTGCGCTTCGGTTCCTTCGAGATTACGATTTCCCGCTGCATTTTACTTTGTAAACGCCGCCTTGCGGTTCTGGGAGTATTAGCACACGATTTCGTGTCGTGAAAGATAAAAGCTGTTTACATATTGGTTCTCGCTCTATAAAATTGAAGCTACCGACTGTTTGGCATCATCTTCGAGCCAGAAATGACTAGTACATTTACTGAAACACTTTGAACTCTTACGTATCTTACGTATATGGTGGCATGATATCAGTTGCTTGTCTGCAACATTAGCCGAAGTTAGCATACTTTGTTTGCTTTCTTGCGTCAACATTGTAATTTGGCATGCTAGCATTTGCTTGCTTGTGGCATCACTGCGAACTGGTATATTAGTATACCATATTGCGCTTGTTTGCTATTTCCTTGTAATTAGCATCTCTTATTGTGTCTGTTTGCTACACCTTTGTAATTTGGCGTTAGTTAAAATAGAAGCCCTGTAATTTGTGGCCACAATAGAGTGCGCCGCGTTTGCACCTTTCGACCGACGATATAAAGTCGCTCCTGGAAGCTGTGCCAGTGCTGATTCTGAAATTATGTAACATCTTATATTGTCTGTATTATCGTTAACTAATATACACCTTTTCATGCTTACAGATATTGTGTATGGGTAATGCCACCTATTTTGAAGTCTGTTTCAGGCAGTATACGAGTTCTCGTAAGCTTATGAATTTATCGGTTGCATAAAGTCTTCTTGGCACCCTTGGTAATTTTAAATACCTTTTACTATTACTAGAAACAAAAGAACCGCACGCCGTCTTCAATGTAGCTAGTCGGCCCAACAATATCCCCATGTAGCCTAAACGATCATTTAACGGGCAACGGTTTGAAGCTAGTAGACGTACTACTGTTAGTAGCACAATTTCATCTTTTATTATGTAGAGTTTACTAAAGGCTAGCAGTTTTCATACATTTCACTATTTCAGCTATTTTAGTTTTTCTTCTAGCAGCTCATTTTCCATGTATAGCTTCACGTGTGCATGGCCAGTAGCAAATTTCTCACCGCTCGGCCTGGAACCGAAGTGGCGCCGATTGTCAACCGGATTGCCAGACGTATTCCTGATCCTTGATTACATTAAAACCCCATATTAATGTTCATAAACCCATGGTTTTTTTATGGGTGTAGGGTAAAACATGTTTCCGCGCACTTAAGGCTCAATGGGCGTATTGTGCTACCTTTAAGTCATGTTTGTATATGTTTTGTGTGTAGTCTTGTTACTCTACCTCGTAGTCTTCAGAGGTGAGCGACGTTAATTATTTCCCAACGTCGAATGATCACCCTAGATTCCCTGTATACATATAATAAGACAAGAGTTGGGACATGTGGATCCAATGTCAAAAACCGCTTGATTTTTCATCAAAATATTTTCGCTTGTCAACCTCCAGTTTTGTTTGATTTGACAAATAAACTTTGTGTGACAAAAGGCATGTCAATAAATTCTTCGATTTGACATTGTCATTATTTTTAACATTTATTAGGTATTTACTAATGAAAACATATTGCATATTAGGTATGAAGAACCTGTAATTCCTTCCAGCGCTTGTAAATTCCAGCTAACATAAACACTAAAGCACGAGTAGCAATCACAGTATGATTCGAGAGAATAATTTGTCCAATAAATTTAGGTATCAGAAGACACGCAGCATAAATATGCACTCTTTCAAATAAATTTTGTCTAGGGTAATTATAGGTACCTACTTTTTTAGTGATTCATATAATCTACAGTGTGGTCCATTAAGTGTGCAACAAATGGGACATTTTTTTATTAGTTGTACAATCGAAATTTAAATACCGCCAAAAGTTAGTGCATGTTCGATAACCATATCAGATGCCCTTAGAATGGCTTCAAGTCAAACAATATACAGGGCAGGACAAAAAATATATAATTTGTTTAAGAATAAAGTTACCTTATTTCATAAAATATAGCAAAATTTTATTGAGAAAAGTTGTTTAGAATCAAAAGTTATGCTCAAATACAAAGTCACGGCATCCTATTCGAATGTTGATTCTTTTTTGGAAAATTTTGTATTACCCCCGTATGATACATATGTTTATTATTCTGATTTTATATGTATTTAAAGTAGCCACAACCACATTACTTTTAAATAACTTTTAGCAACTTGAAGGGTATTTGTAAAATTTACTTGGATTTATATTTTTTTAGGTAAGCGTCCACTTCATGTTTGTTGCAACGATATTTAACAGAACTTTAGAATTTTGCAAATATTCTTTTTAACAAGGTAAATGCTGTACTAATAATAATTTACATATGAAAAAACTCTCAATAAAATCAAATAATAAAAATATGTATCATACGGGGATAATACAAAATTTTACAAAAAAGAATCAAAATTCGAATAAGAGGCCGTGACTTTGTATTTGAGCACAACTTTTCTCAATAAAATTTTGCAATATTTTTTGAAATAAGGTAACTTTATTCTTGAACGAATTTCATATTTTTGTCCTGCCCTGTATGCTGTTTGATTTGGAGCCATTCTAAATGCATCTGATATGGTTATCGAACATGCACTAACTTGTGACCGTATTTAAATTTTGATTGTACAACTAATAAAAAAATGTCCCACTTGTTGCACACTTAATGGACCACACTGTATAATATAATTTTCCTTAATGTGTGTTTGTCTGTGTGTCTGTGGCACAAAATAAAATCTCACGTTCCGGCTTCACAGATGTTTATATTTGTTTAGGTTTTGTTTTTCTTATCTTAGCGCTCGGATCGGAGCTTGACCTTTCGCGTATCCTATTTCACGTGCGCATAGCGCGCAGTTTGCTTGTTTACTTTAATTTTCAAAAATGTAAATACATCCTGTAAAATTCCACTTTTAAATTTTGAACATTCTAGTTTTCTATTTAAGGATATAGTAAACGCAGCTTTAATAACCATTGGTTCCACAAGTAAATTTAAGACGTAACGCTGCCAGAATGAAGCTGTTGGTTTTGTGCTGAATATCATCAATTTGATCCAGATTGAAATTATTTTCAAATTTTTCTATTTGGTTTCTTTCTCTTGCCAGCTCATTGTTCAAAATCTTATGGTTAAAATATTAATCAGCAAAAGCTTAGTAAGTTGAAACTTCGTCTTAATACCTTCTTTTAATCTTTTGGAGCTCATGGATGTTGTTGCTACTGAAAGTTTGTTACCTAGCCATTGGCCTGCGAGGTTTATCTGTACTTTATAATTTCTTCTTCCACTATTTCCTTCAGTGTTGATTTTTTGAGAAACCCTGAAAATAAAATGCCCGATTTGTTCTATCTTTACAATTAAAAACTGAGCAGCCTGTCATAGTGACAGCAAATAAAGTTAGATACGAGGATCAAGCTACAATTATTGAGAATAAAGAAAACGGTTAGCATTTTTTAGGATTTCATTTTAAATATGCTCAAAGTAATTCCCTTCAGCATTAATACACTTGAGCATTCTTTCATTTAATTGCTTAAAATCTGCCAATCATCTTCTTTAGGAACCCCTTCCAAATAATCATGAACTGCGGTATCAATCTCTTCCTCAGGCGAAAACCTTCTACTCTGCAAATATCTTGTAAGCCCATAAAATAGCCAAAAGTAGCACATTGCTAAACCAGGGGTGCACGGCGGGTGTTCTATTTCTTTTATATTTTTTTCCAGTCAAAACCTGCAGTGTTAAAGCAGCCGTATGGGACGATGCATTTTCATAATGTAGCATAATTTCCTTCTGTGGAATTCAATTTCAAGAAAACATTTTTCAGTGTATCATGTAGCTATAACTGTATTTTGTCCATCTATCTTAATTGCATTGACTAGACCCGTACCTTTAAAGAATACCTCATGCATAACTTTTTTCATGGCTTACTGCTTTTTGGCCTTTGTTGGAGGTTCTTCATCTTGAATTCATACACGACTCTCTTGGCGGGTAGGTATGTCGAAAATGGGAATATAAGTTTCGTCACTCATCAGAATATTGAAAAAAAAATGTTTGTTTGCCATTACTTAGGAGATATAAAGTTTCATGGCCAATTCTGAAACGCCCTGTTTTTCAGGAATCCGAAAGCCAATGCGGCACAAAACGATTGATATTTTTTTAAATGTTGGTGATAGTGTATGCTTGTGTTAACAGCTGAGGATCTAATCTTGAGTTGATGCTCTATTACCGCATAAGTGGTTTTATCGCCCTCTTCAATTATTTTCTTAACAGCAGCAATGTTTTTTTCGGTAACGGTCGTAGGAGCATGCTCTGCTCCGTTTTGATGCTGGGCAAAATTCCTTTCGAGTTAAAACTCTTTATACCACGGTAAATTATAACAAAAGAAGATGCGTATTCACTAAAAACCGAGTCTAAATTCTCTTTGCACTCATAAGCGCTTAAACATCTTTTAAAGTCATCATAAATCATGAGTCGAAAATGATCTTTGGTTAATTTCATTTTTTTACTTTTAATGCCATTTAAAAAAATTAACAACTCGAGTTCTAACTAACAGCAGATAGCAGATAAAGAGTTACTCTAAATAACACTGTATGTTTTGTTTTTCACGGCATAGTAGATTGTCTCATTCTCAATAATTATAGCTTGACCCTCTTCTTCTTCTTGTAGTGCCTATCCTATCGGATGTTGGCGACCAATAAGGCTATCTGCACTTTAGACATCGCAGCACGAAATAAAGATGTAGATTTTTGATACCAGTTTTTCAGCCAGGAACTACGTCTGCGACCAGGACCTCTGCTTCCTTCAATTCGGCCTTGCAGTATAAGCTGCAGCAATTCATATTTTTTCCCTCTCAGCACGTGACCCAGATATTCCAACTTCCGCTGTTTGATAGTGGACATAATTTCAAGAGAACATTAATTCATTCTTTCTAATATCTCCGCATTGGTCACTCTGTCCGTCCATGGTACCCTCAGCATGCGTCTGTACGCCCACATTTCAAAAGCATTGATCTTATTACATAGATCTTCGGTTCACGTCCAAGCCTCTATTCCGTACAGCAGCACCGAGAACACATAACACTTTAAAAACCGCTTTCTTAACTGAAGATTTAAACTGCGGTTATGCAATATGGGTTTTAGTTTATTAAACGTATATTGTTAAGCCATCTTGCAGCCTTCAGCCACCTAGCTGATTATCTAAGCTGCCTGTACAGCCTATCTGCACTTCAAATCTGATTCCAACATTTTTTAACTTTCATCACAAAAATTCACAAGCGCAAGCTCATTCCTTGCTCATTTGATTCTGATCGCCCTGTATACCGACGCGGCTGCTCCGCTTCGTTTCTTTTGGGCCACGCTCTATCACCGCTGGCACGCTAAATCCAGATTTTTCCGCCGCAGCTTACGCCTCGTGATTGGCCGAAGCTCCGCGTGCCCACGCGGCCGGTAGACGTTCGGATGTTTCTGCAAGCAGAGGGGGCTTCGGCAGTGAGCTCTTGTGTGTGTCGCACGTGTTTGAGGCGTCCCTTTCTTGGTGCTTCTAAAGGGTTATGTCCCGCAACGTCGTACAAAGGCGATCTTTGATTCCCGTTACCTTTGGGGATTTGCCAGCAGGAAGTACAGCCCGCCCTTAATCTCATCGTTATACCCGATTACATGTGGGTGACCGAGTTGTAGAGAAAAACGCCATCATTCGGCGGATTCGTTGTGCCAAGGAAATGCTCTCGTATCTCACCCCCGCAGTCAACTTAGGGCGTTGCTAATGTGCCGCACCTTGCCGCTCAGACGACGTCCAAACGCAGGTACCATTTGTAAATGTTATGTAAAATAGTAACCAGTTTGCGCTCAGACAGAATTTTTTCGCATGTGTGTGTAATTGCCGATGTGTCATAACCTGTCGCCGCAGAGTACTGAATTAGCTTGCATGCAGCCCACGAGAGGGCTAACTAACTACATTAACGCATTTCGGATCGCCAGTGGCACGTTTAATCAATCGCTGGGCATGTTGCTGATAATTGGGCCGCCATTGTTGTAAACCACGGCGTTGTGCCCGTCTGTGAATCACCGCTAACACTTGCTCGGTGGTTGACCCAAATTTGCATTAGAGCTGGCTGTAAATCCATGTATTTCTACCATCATTATCGAAGTAAATCAAATAGTGCTCTGGGCACAGCAATTTATCAAGGGCGATTGCTTTTGTGAATAACGGCGTATCGATCATTCGTATGCGAAATCAGTCAGCTGTTCAGTGCGTGACGTATGAACTATCTATGTATGGAAAATCTATGCGCCCCGACCGTTTGTGTTTGTAATATTTGAACCTTTGCTTTGGGTACGACCAGTTAAGCGATATATTTTTCTGCCAATCTTTGTGCTTTGGGCACCTTACCGATAATTAACCATTTATTCTGTGCTTGGCTTTACCCCGCGACACTGTCGCAGTAAAGTAATGGGTCTCGACCCTCTGTAGTATACACGTTGAGTCAGTAACTTCCGGCAGATCGTTTAACGGGTCACCTGAGCCTACTGTATTGGCATTGGCCATTTTGTTAATTATGTGTGCGTTAGTATTAGCGCGCTATCTCCAGCGGGGCATTAGGCTAAGCCCTGCGTGTAATCAAGGCGCCGTAATTGTTGTCCTTAGGGGTTTGTGCTGTATCCTTCAGTCAATAGATGCCTATGTGATTACGAGGTTTATTATTGAATATGACGTCTGCATGCTCTTTCCAGATTTAACAGCTAGTGTCAAGATCGTTGTACGATGGAATTCGAGCGTTGGAGTGTGCAGGTAGGTTTGACAGCGCCCCCCCCCCTGCAGTAACTTTACAGGCCCTAATGAGTATCTATTCCTCGAATTTGTAACCTGAGCTCGATACCCCTCGAGTACCTTCAGGAAGTAGTACCCAGTGTACTCTTCGTCTCGTCTAACCGTCCAGGTCCAGTTACACGAGTACAATTAAAGACAGACTTGGTGGCGCCCTCTCATTTTTGATTTATCCCGTTTATGCCACGCCACGATTGCCCAGTGATGGAACCGTTTGAACCACGCCCAACTCCCTGAGCGCTTCAGCCGAGGCCCTTTAGCCTGTTTTAACGAATCTAAGGGCGAGCGTGCCATCCTTTCTCGGACTCAACCAGTTGGGCGATACTCACCCCGTGTGGGTGTCGCTAAGTCATTTTAATACCGTAACAATATATAGCTTGACCGATACGACTTCTTACTTCCAGTTGTTGTCTTTCTTCACTAATGATTATGGTGCCTAGATATTTATATGTGGTTGTTAACTCTGTTGTTTTGTTGTTTACTATTATTCCCGCCAGTCTCAACTGTTTTTGTGTAATTGTCATGTATTTCGTTTTTCAAGATTCATATCTAGTCCGTAATCTTTACTGGTTTCGTATACTCGGTTAAAGAGAGTTTGAAGCTCTTGTTCTGTTTCGGCGATAAGGACGGATTCGTCGGCATATCGTAAGTTGTTTATTAGAATACCATTGATTTTTATACCTTATGTACTGTCTTCTAACGCTGTTTTAAATATTATCTCAGAGTAGATATTAAACAACAATGGGGAAAGAATGCACCCTTGCCTAACTCCACATTTAATATTTATTTCTTCAGTGTTGCCTTCTGTTGTGCGGACCTGGGCTGTTTGTTTCCAGTATAAATTTCCAATGAGCTGTATATGTTGCCTATCTAGATTTATTTGGTGAATAATTTCTACAAGTTTATTATGCCGAATTCGATCAAAGGCTTTCGTATAATCTATGAATCCTACAAAAACACCCTTGTTAACATCTAAGCATCGTTCGGCTAGTATATTCAGGGCAAATAGCGCTTCACGTGTTTCATGCCCATTTCTAAAACCTAACTGCGTCGCTGATAAGATGAATTCACATTTGGTGTATATGCGGGAATGTACAATTTTTAAGAATCTTTTCAGGGTGTAACTTAATAGACTGATGTTTCTATAATCTTCGCACTTTCTTGGATGTACTATTTTGGGAAGTGTAATAAATGTAGATTTTAGCCACTCTTGTGGAATATTTCCTGTCTTATCAATTGCATTAAATAACGTTACCAACAAATCTCCGTTTCCTTCGTCAATGAGTTTTATCAATTCTGTAGGAATTTCGTCTGGCCCTACCGCTTTATTATTTTTGGATTTATTTATAGCATTCATAATCTCCTCCTTTGTTATTTCTGGCGCCTCTTCTTTGTTTGTTAAGTTTGTTAGTTCCGCTCTTTCATCGTCATATAATTCCTCCATATATTCCTTCCACCTGGCAAGCTTTTCTTCTATGGTTGTGATAATCTTTCCATGTTTGTCTGTAAGCAAGCCGTGCTTATTGTTTTTTCGAACATTGCATATTTCTTTTATTGTTTTATGTACGTTTCTTGAATCATATACTTTTTACAGCTTTTCAATTTCTTCACACTTTCCTGTTATCCATCTCTCCTTAGCCTCACGCACTTTCCTCGATATGCACTTGTTAATTTCTTTGTATCTCTTTTCACTTCTGCCCTTCACTTCTCTTCTTTTGTTCTTTAGCTCCAATATGTCTACTGTCATCCATTATTTATTTCTTTTTTTATGTAAATTGTTTTTTAATATTTCGCTAGATGCGTTTCCGATTTTTTCTTTGATAGTTGTCTATGTGTTATCTGTGTCCTCTTTGTCAATCGTGTTTCTTGGTATTTGTTTTAAGTCCTCGTTGATTCGCACGCTTAGTTTGTTTTAATATCTGTTTCAGTCATCTGCTGAATGTTTAACCCCTTGGGATTTTATGTGCTGATCAGTTTTTTGAGACGCAAGTAGAACGTGGCTACTGCTGGATTATGGTCAGAAAATACATCCGCCCCCGGATACGTCTTGATATTCTGTATACTATTTCTATATCTTTCGTTGATAAGAATGTAGTCTATTTGATTCCGTTTATGTGGTTTATCTGCCTCTTCAGGTTTCGTCCAAGTGTAAAGTCTTCTGGGGTGATGTTGGAACATAGTGTTGGTGATTATATAACCATTTTCCTCACAGAAATTTATTAACCTTTCTCCTCTATCATTTCTGATTCCAAGTCCGAATTTACCAACTGCAGTACCTTGTTCTCCTTTGCCCACTTTGGCATTGAAGTCGCCCATTATGATACCAATGTTTTGCAGGTTAAACTTACTTTTTAAATAATCTATTTCTTCGTAAAAATGTTCAAGTATTTGTTCCTCTTTTTTGGCCGTTGGGGCATACGCCTGTATTATGTTAATATCGATTGGACTGCTTTTTATTTCTAAGAACATGGTTCTATCGGAGTACGGAACAAAGTTTACTACTGACTTTTCTATTTCTTTCGCAACTATTACTCCTACACCATATTGATGTTAGGCATCGTCGCCGCCAGAATAGTATGTTACATGGTCTTTTTTCTCCAATTTACGGCTTCCTGGCCATCTCATCTCGCTTATGCCAAGGATGTCTATTTTGAATCTTGCCATTTCGCGCAGCACATTATCATGTTTGCCTACTTTATACAAGCTGCGAGTGTTTCAGGTTCCTATCTTCTTGCTGTTTTTTGTGCATTTGATACTAATTTGTTCTTTCCACAGGGATTTCGCTTAATGACGACCTGGGAGGCCCTTGTGTCTGTGGTTCCTCCCCTGCCGACTCTTGGTTTCCCTGAGCCATGAGTAGTAATAATACTTTGTTCTACATTATTCGATGCCATATTGGTTATACTAGGGATATCCTTGCGGATCTTTAATGTGGTAGTCATCCCGTGGCTTTCCACATCCTTATGCCGTTGTCTACTTAGAACTTAGTAGATCATCCGCCTTCAGGGTCAATTTCTTGACCTTTGGATAAAAGAGTGCCCTTACCTCTACCTGTTCGTCCACCCGTAGCTGTTGACAAGTTGGAGGGGAAACGCTTATTCCGGCGTTTTCTCGGTGGGCTCATAGACACCATTAATTCTAATATCTGGAAGTTGTCATCTAATACACCCGTACATGGAAAGGATAATGGAAGGATACTTTATGATGTGGAAGGAAATTGAGAAGGTTAGGTCATGATTCGCCCCTAGATATAGGAGGTGGGAACAAATCAAGGCTCGCGTGGGCAGGGTCGCTTTCCTGAAATAGACTTATCTCTGCCGGGATCACAGAGAATGTCTACCCGCTACCATGTGTTGTTTTTCACGGCATAGTAGATTGTCTCATTCTCAATAATTATAGCTTGGCCCTCGTATTTCGTTATTCAGTTTGAAAAACGAGTTGTCAAATTGTTTAAAAACATATAGCCTACTCCATGATATTGGATCCAACCAATAAAAAACGGGCATCGCACATGTCCCAACTCTTAAGCTCAGTCGCGATCCTGTGGGCTAAGCACAGCCAAGATTTAACCTTAAAATATCTAACCTTCAAACTTCAAAGATAACAGATAAGTAAGCGTTCCAATTGAACCATTTAAACGATTTATTTCCTTCAAACAATCATCACTAACACAGACAGCACGCATAACTCGTTGAGTAAACGCAGTTAGTAGTACCGACAATAAGCAAAACTGCTATTCCATGATGACCATATCGGAAATCAGGTCCATATCCTTTTTCATATTCGTATTATAGTAATTAAGTGCGTTTAGGGCAATGCAGGTGAGGCAGAATATAAACTAACGTCAAGATATGCGCAACAAAAATATCCAAATAGCCAACTTGCAATAAGAAACGAAGGGCCGGTTGCAGAAAGCAATGTTAAGTCTCGTGTTAGCTAACGCGACGTCAAAGTGAACAAAAACGAATCAAATCTCAAATGCTTATGGTAACTAATACATTAGTAAACAACATTTGATGCGATTTTGTTCACTTTGACGCGACGTTAGCTAACACCAGACTTAACATTGCTTTCTGCAACCGGCCCTTAATAAAGATTTTTACGAAAAGTTAAAAATACAACTTGATTTCAAAATAAAATTATATTTGCTAATTTTTAGTTCCAGGTTTCTATTTTTATGTGGTATTCGTAAGTTTTTATTTTTTTAATAATAATGAATGGTCCTCAACACCGAAAGGTAAAAAAGAGGCTTAGATTATGAATGAATGAATGAATAATAATATTATTTATCCATTATAACAATAAAAACAGTTTTTTTTAAATTATTTATTCGTAACGGAAGTATTGATTCATGTAATTCTCATAATGCAGAAGTAACATATTTAAGTCAAGGGGTTGTACTAACTGGACTATAAGATTAACATCTTACAACTGAAATTCTAATTTACAAGTATTTTCTCTAAGTACTGTAGATAATAACAAACTGTAACACCTGACCATTGTACAGGCTATTACAAACTAACCTATATTTTTTCTGAAATCGTCCGTATGTTATCCATTACTACATATATCACAGCACTCCAGGCCTGAGGCATATGGCTTCTATTTCTTTCTTCCATCTCTTCCTATCTTTTGTCTTTTCTTTCCAGTTTGTGAGCTCGTAAGTTTCGATATCTCTTTGTACATCGTCCCACCAGGATAACTTGGGTCTGCGTTTTCTTTTTCTTCCTGCTGCTTCTTTGTTTAGAACGCTTTTTAAATTTTCCTCTTCACTCATTCTTTCTATGTGGCCTAGCCATCTGTCTGTTTTGTCTCACTATGATCGAAATGCTTGGGCTTTAATATATTTCCTTTATTTCAGTGTTCGTTCTTCTTCTCCATCTGTTTCCTTTCCTTACTTCACCTAGTATACTGCGTTGAACTCGTCTTTCCCAGGTTTCCAATTTGTTTTCAGTTTCTTCTGTGATTACCCACGTTTCACTTCTAAAGATAGCCGTCGGTCTGATTACTGTTGTATACACTCTAAACTTTGCTTCTCTTGAAATGTTTTTATTTTTCAGAATGCTTAAAAACGCACCTACGCATCTTGCGCCCATAGTTAGTCTTTTCTTGATTTTATGTCCGTGATTCCCTTCCCAGAATTTGAGTTTTAACCGGTTTTCTATTTCCCAACACTATATAATTCGATGTATCTCTTTATTTATTGTTAGACCTGCTTTTCCTGCTGCTTCTTCTACTGCTTCTGTGATTCTCCTGAGTTCTTCCTTTGTTCTAGCCAACAGTGCCAGGTCATCTGCGTATGCCAGCACCTGGTATGGCCCGTTTATTATATTGTATTGTAAATTTATGTTACTTCTCATCACTTCCTACAACACCATATTAAAGATCGTTGCGGAGAGGGGATCTCCTTGTTTTAGGCCTGTATTACTATTGAATTCTCGGGATTGTTGGCCTTTGAAGGTTACCATATTTGTTGTCTTCTTAAGTGTCATGTGGATCAGATCTATGAGCTCATTTGAAATCCCCAGTTCTCTTAATGCGTCGTATATTGCTTTTCTTTTAATCTTGTCGTATGCCTGCCGGAAGTCAATGAAGAGAGCATGAATCAGGATATTTTTTTTGCTGCAATTTTCGTGACTGTTTTATGATGAATGTTTGGTCAATTACCGATTTTTCTTTTCTAAAGCCTGCCTGATATTTGCCTGTTTTGCATTCTGTTTCTTCTTTCAGCCTTATGTTGATTAATTGTGCTAGAGTTTACGTTTAGTAAAGCCATTGGTCTATAATTGATTGTTAGATTTTTGCTGCCCTTTTGTAGATAGGACAAATTAGCGCTTTTGTCCAACTTTTTGGCATTTCCTTTTTTTTCATAGCTCTATTAACAGGTTGTAGACCTTTTCTAGTATTACCTCGTCGGCGTATTTGATCAGTTCTATCTCCATCTTATCTACACCTGGACTTTTGTTTCTTTGATTCGTAATTGCTTTCATGAACTTTTCAAAGGTTGGTTGTGGTATTGTGTTTTCTTTTTGTTGTTTTTTCTGGGTTGGTTCCTCAATACTTCCTTCATTTTCTGTTAGTATTCTTTTAAAGTAGTCGGCTCACAGTTCCACCATTTCTTCGCCTTTTAAGCTGAGTGTCTGCGGCTGGAAGCCTTTCTTTTCTGTTTTTATATTTCTGTACATGGTTTTTGCGTTTTTATTTTGAAAATATTTTTCTATTCCTTTTATTTGTTTTTCTTTTGCTTCTCTTTTTTTCCTTCTGCAAATTTCTTGAGCTTTATTTCTTGCTTCTCTGTATTTCTCTTTCGTTTCTATAGACCCTGTTTTTAACATTTCTATTCGCCTATTTTTTCTTATTTCCACTACTTTCTTACATTCTTCGTCGAACCATTCCTTTTGTTTTATTGCACTTTTTCCTAACTTTCTTGCACTGTTTGATATTATTTCTTATATTGTTTTCCATTTTTCTTCTATTCCTTTTGCTTGTTTTTGTTGATTGGTCATCGTTCTAGTGTTTGTTTTATACTCTTATCTTACTTTTTCTTCTTAATGCTTCTGTATTCCATCTGTTTGTTGGTGACATTTTTTCCCTGGTATTTGCTAGGTTTTGTTTGATTTTTCCTATTACAAGTAGGTGGTCTGAACTTATGTCTGCATCTCTGAAAGTTCTTATGTTTTTTCTTTGGCTGCGTGAATATTTTGAGCTATTACATGGTCTATCTGGTTTTTGGTTTTTTGATCTGGACTAATCCATGTCTCCTTATGTACGCTTTTTCTTCTTTCCATAGTACTTCTTACTACCATCTTTCTGGATGCTGCGAAGTCTATTATTTTGACCGTTGTCGTTTGTTTCTTCGTGTAAACTTTCGTTACCCGCTATTTCTTTGTTTCTCTCTTCTTTGCGGATCTTTGCGTTGAGGTCGCCTACAATTATTTTTATATCATACGACGGGATCCTGTCTAGTGTTGCCTCTAGCTGATCATAAAATTCTTCTTCTTCTGTTTGTTCGGCGACCTCCGTTGGTGCATCTACGTTTTCTATAGTAATTTTCCATCTATCTAGTTTTAAATCTAATCAGACTCACCCTTTCATTTATTACTTCATGTTTTCTTATTTCTTTTTTTAATTGTTTTTTAATTCGTAACCTGTTCCTAGCCTATTTACTTCTGCTCCTCCATTAAACCAGATGTAATCTCCAAAGATGGATTGCGTTATTCATTTTATATTTGTCTCTTGGACCGCCAATATGTCGATATCATATTTTTTGTTTCCTCTAGCAGTTGTTCTAATTTGCCTTCTCTATTCAGCCCTTGTGTATTTATAATAATAATAATAATAATGGTCGTTTATTGAAGGAGATCTGTACCATCTCAAAATATAAATACATTAAAATAGTTTAACAAAATACATATTTTTTTTTACAAAATAACAAAATAACAATATTTTTCGGAAGTAGGTCACAGTCACCTTCAAAAGGGCGAAGTTCAGATTTATGAAAAAGCAAATTTTCATAAGCTGCTCTTACACTTAACCCTATTGCTTCGTTTACTAAAAATACGTCTTGAGAGGATATGAAAAAAGAACATTTAAATTTAATTTTTAAGTAAATTTAAAATATAAAAAAGTTAATTTAGTGACGTGCAAATACGAATGAGAATATTAGTGTAATGCGTAATAAGAATTAACTGTATAAATTTAACTATGATGAGAAGAGATTATAAGAAAACAAAAAGAAACAAAAACATTATTTTTGATTTTTATAAATACGGCTAGTAAGCTGGTGTCTGAATGTGGAAACTTTAAGTGTTTTTAGAAATTCCGGCAAGGTGTTGTAAACATTACTGATGGTATATGAAAACGATTTTTCAAATAAATGAGATTTATGGATTGGAGGTGTGATAATGCTTTTTTTTCTTACATTCACTTTGTGAACATTGTATCTAAATTTTACTTTATTAAACAGGTAAGTTGGTTGCTTAGTAACTATAACTTTATGAAACAGAACTGAGGAATGCAACATTCTTCTATTATACATATTAAGCCATTTAGCTTCAGTTAATGTATGAGAGATGCGATGAAACTTTTTGATACCATATATAAGCCGAAGACAAGAGTTCTGCATTCGTTGAACTCTTTTCACATCATAGCTATCGATGCACGGTCACAACATCACAATGATTAAAATGGGACAAAACAAGGGATTCACATAACAGTATCTTTAATTTTCTAGTTAAACAAAATCTTTGATTAAATATCAACTTCAAATTAATATAAGCTTTACGTAATAAATGACTAATATGTTGAGAAAATTTTAAATCTTCATCTAAGATCAGACCAAGATTTTTTGCACTTTCTTTTACAAGCAAAACCTCATCTCCAACCTTAACAATCACGTCCTGTTTAATTAAATTTCTAGCTTTACGTTGGCCAAATAGCATAACCACGGATTTTTCTGCGTTAATTTTTAGACAATGTTTTTCAGATATTTCAACAAGAGCATCAATATCGGATTTAATGAAATTATTAGTTTGCGCAACATCTTCAGGTTTAAAATCGATTTGAAGTTGTGTATCGTCGGCATATAGATGATACTTGCAGTGCTTAACATAATTTCGGAAATTGCATGTGTACAGTGAGTAGAGTAAAGGTCCTAGATTTGAACCTTGAGGCACGCCAGCCATAATTGGTAAATGAAATGAGGTTTCCCCATTTAAAATGACTTTCTGAAAACGATTTGTAAGGTACGCCCGCATGAGTTCCACAGCGCCGGCAGCAAAACCAATAAACCGCAAGATGCTGAACAAAATTTTATGGGAAATAGTGTCAAATGCTTTTGAATAGTCTAACATGACTAAAACGGATGTTCTGTCTTTATCAGCAGCAGACAGTATATCATCAGTTATGTTCAGGAGAGCAGTAGCACAGCTGTACCCCTTTCTAAAACCTGATTATGTTTCGGGTAAGATATTATGAAGCGCAATGTAAGTTGTTATTTGTGCTACCATTATTTTTTCTAAAATTTTAGACATAACTGGCAATATACTGATAGGACGAAGGTCCTTAAACAGTTTAGGTTCATTGATCTTAGGTAACGGAATGACATCAGCGGTCTTCCATTTATCAGGAAACACAGAAGATAACAAACAACAATTAATTATGTGAGTAATAATAGGCAAGATAGTAGGAAAACACATTCTAAGCATTGACACACTTATACCGTCACAGCCAACCGCATTCGTTTTAATACCGAATATTATACTTGATATTTCATTTTCATCAGACAGTTTGAAGCAAAACAAGGACTCAAACGGTTTTAGGAATGAATGATTGTAGTAATCTTCTAATTCTATGTTACCAGAAATAGATGGCCTGCCGGCACTTAAAAAAGTATCATTGATTTTATTAACATCATTACGATGAGGTGGAATAGTATTGTTATTGGATTTCTTTGAGTGATATATATTTAATGATCTGAGTTCCTTCCACATAGTCTTAGAATCATTTATTCGGGCTCGATATTCTAAATAAGCTTGTTTTTCTTTTCTAATCGCAAACGTTGTAAAATTCCGTAAAGATTTGTAATATTCCCAAGATCCACTAGTCCTAAGCCTTTTAAATCGTTTAAAAGCAGCATCTCTTAAAGCCATCATTAGTCTAATGTTATCAGTAAGCCATGGTGCTTTAGGTTTTGTTATCTTTACCGTTTTTACAGGAGCATGCCGGTTAAACAGAGTTAACATATTATTAGTAAAATATGTAACTTTATCATTTATATCTACGATGTTGTAAATATTTTGCCATTGTATTTGCTGTAAGTCATTTCTAAAATCATTACTGTCGAAAGATCGAAAGATCGAAAGTCTCTAAACGTAAATAAATGTGGATTAACACGTACATTTGTATTTATTGGATAGTGACAATATATTAAAGAATGATCAGATATATGATGCATATTTATAACACCTGTATTTTTTACTTCTATATCTGAGCCAACAATTATAAAATCAATTAATGTGGCGGTGGTGGCTGTAACTCGAGTGGGTTCTAGTATAATTTGCTTGAGCCCCATTGCATCCAAGGCAGAATAAAATTGTACACATGCAACCTCATGAAATTTAAGGAGATTTAAATTAAAATCGCCCATGCACACTATTTCGTCACATGAAGATAAAATTAAAGAAACAGAGTCTTGGAAAGCATTTAAAAAATCAGAATGCGAGTACTCTTGCCTCCTATATACGGTACCAACCCTTATTCTAATACTAGCAATTTTAATGCTGACCCAAATGTGTTCTAAAGCAATACTATTGCTTGCCGTTTGAAGTAAGACAGAAGAATAATTATTTTTAATATACATACCAACACCTCCTCCCCATGTAGTAGTAACACGGTCTTCACGTAGAAAGTTATACCCTTCGATGTTTACAGCTTCATTCGGAATATGAGGGAAAAGCCTCGTTTCAGACACTCCTACTATATCGTAGCCATCATTCAGTATCAGAGATTTAAATTCTGCAAAATTAGTTAAAAAGAGATCGTACGTTTAAATGAGCTATCTTAATGGTGTTAATCATGTAAGTATCTAGATAAATAAGTAAATAGACAAGCTGTAGGAAAGATACTCCTACCAATTGAAGATGACTGTGGCTCGTTTAGTAGCTCGTAGCAATCTTCCATATGAGAAAAATAATATAATTTTAAATATGTATAAATTTTCCCACAAAGTAACAATAATAAGAAAAAAAACCTTTCACCCACAAAACCTAGATTCTTTATCATAAAGCAACTTAAAAGTATTTTCAAATTAGTCACACAGATAAAAAATAATGGTATGCAAACTAAACTAAATTTTACATCACATTTCGTACTGAAAATTAAATTGGCTCATTAAATAATAGCAACATATTGATCATTCACATCAGAAATATTTCATGTGCCTATTTTGATTTCCCTCTTTTTTCTTCGTGTTTCTTATATGGTTTTTGTGCGGCTATCACTTATTTTTAGTTTTCTTCGCCTATCTTTGATTTCATCGCTTACATTCTCAATCTTGGGATTGTTTCGTATTTGTTTCAGCTTGCTTAACGTATACTTAATTGTTGTTTTGTTTTTTCTTGCTTCATTGTAAGTATGTTCTTTGGAGTTCTGTATTCTGTTTGTTAGCTTTTCTATCCTTTTATTTCCACTTTGGATTACTTCTTTCAGTTGGGCTTATGTTTCTTCTAATCTTTTTGATTCTTTTATTAACTCTTCCATTTCCTCATATTTTATTTGAAGTTCTATCCTTTTCGCGATTTCTGCGATTTCTGTTAAAACTTCCATTTTCCGCTAATTATTTTCGTTTGTTTATGACTTGATTGACCTTAGTTATTTCCTTTGCCTTATTTCCTCTTTCTTTAAGTGCTACTTTTGCATTCGGTTACTCCTTTTCGCGATGGATGAATCACGGTGCGCTATCGTGTGACGCGTTTGCCGTCATGCGCGTTTTCTGGGCCTAGTCTGTGATTCGAAATCAACCTTATTGAAATGACGTTTCTTTGTTTATCCTGGTTTCTGTATCTATTTACACGTGTTTGTTTCGTTTCTATTTTTATTTCCACTGTTCACTATCGTACTCACTTGAACTGTACACTTCACACTTCGTTTTAATACACTTTTCACTACTTTGGGTTTTCTTTATCACTTTTATTCCTTGTTTACAGAGTCGGGACTGACGTCTGAAGTTGCCCAACGTCGAGCAAGGACTCATTACTAGATGCTTTAAATTAGAAAGGTCAGATTTTCCTGACAATGCAATAAAAGCTCGACAACCATGATAATATACCTTTTTATACAAAAATAGATACAAGAATTTGATATAATTTTATGTCATTTTTGACAAATCAAATTATTAAGTATTCACCATGGAATCAACAGAAACAGATCCTGTTTAATTTTTGCCAATATTAGCCATTATACTTTAAATCGTCGTCTGCGTTGATCAATCAACGCAGACGACGCTTTAAATTATTACAAAAGTCATCTGTTTTAAATTTAATCATGCGACTTGTATGCAATATACCATTACGTGAAACCATTAAAATTTCAAAGGCGTTTATCTTCAAACTAGACTAATCTATTAAAAAATAAAACTGCTCACAGATCATTTGCCAACCTGGCTTTACCAGAATTTCGTTAGTAATTCAAAATTCTTTGTATATACAGTTCTCCCCCCTAATATTGATATTTATATTCAAATCTGTCTTGTATCACCCTGTACAATTAACGATGCCTTCAAGAAACTCAAAAACGTGTAGTTTATCGTCGTACCAATGGCATATCAAAATCGATACTGCATACAAATATACTAAACAACACAATCGCGTATGAGGATTTAAATCTGCGAACAAACCTCAATTAACAAAGTTTGGATATATTTCATTGCAGTACACGAAGCAGAGTGTTACACGACTTTTCGTAGCTTCGCCGTTGGGTTTAATTCTTATAACATGACTTTATCTTATGCCCTTGTTTGTTTACTTAACTAGCTCGGTACACTTGAAATTCTGTTAAAATTACCTCAACCCATGAAGCATCATTATCTTCCAATAACTAAGCTAATCTGCAACTCTGGTGCTGAAATCAAGTTCAACGATATTGACAAGAAAAGCCAATTTTTTTACACAAATAAACACATATATCAACTTTTAGGATAGTAATTCCTAAACAAATCGGTTTAAAATAGGAATGGTTTATTAACTGACAATATCTGGCTACTACACGAATTTGCGCATCAAATAATAGCAGAATAATTATATCGCAAATATATTTAGATTTAAACAACATTAAAAAAGCGCCAGAACAAATATATCTAATACATAAATATTCTGCTATAGGAAAGTCCAATTTCGCCTGCAGTTAGATATAATTCAGTTTGAATTCCCCTTACAACTATCTTGCGCACGTATTTATTTGTCTATCTATCGCATTCCTTTCCGATAGAGAAATGTTCTCACAGCCTGGAGCAAACGCTTATCGCTCAGATTGCGTTTGAAAGTTCAGGTAATTCTCGGGCTAAAAGCCGAATATCGCCTGGGACGCCAGAGGTGCGCGCTTTATCAACTGCCAACACGGCTTGACTTTGACATTGAACTTGAACTTTAGCGCGCAACATTAAAAACAAACAATACCGCGTCTTGTTATGTCTAATTGTAATCGTTAAATCGAAATACGGCAAAGATTGAATTACGTAATTTAATACTAAAATAAACTTTACCGGGAAATACCAAAATATAGTGGCAAATACGTCTTATTAATGAATACAGATAAAGCAAGCGAGATAAGCGACAATAGTAAGCGTAAAAGACAAACAAATAGCCTTGAACAAATAAATGCGGTAGACGAAATTACTACAGTTTTCCGGCAAAGTAAGAAGACGCTACGGTCGCCAACACAAAAGAAAAGCAATAAGAGTGCGGATGCAATAGATGATATGGAAGCAATATGGAAAGAAATGCAAGAAATGAGATAGGATATGAAAGATGGCTTTAATAAAATAGATAGTGAAATTGAAAAGTTAAGACTAGAGATGAAAATGAAAGAAGAGGAGTGGAAGTCAGAAAAGCAAGAACTCAAGAACAGAATTATCAACCTAGAAGAAATAATAGAAAACCAGGAGCGTAAAAATAAAAGAAATAGCATTATAATAAAAGGTGCAAATATTAATGAAGAAAATATGAAAGCAAAAGTCGAAGAGTTTCTAACAAACGAAATAGGAGTAATAGTAAATGTTACCAAAGCTTATAACATCAGTCAATTACCAGAGAAAAACATTATTGTTGCTAAAATTGACTCATGGGCTCAAAAGAAAGAAATTATGATTAATAAAAAAAAACTAGGAGGAAAAAAAACATATATTGAAAACGATTTAACCAAAAACGAGGGAGAAATTCAAAAGAAAATAGTAACTGCTGCAAGAGAAGAGATTAATACCGGAAACACAGTGAAGATAGGTTTTCAAAAGCTCATAATCAACAATAAGCTATATAGATGGGATAAAGAAGCAAAAAACCTGAAATTACAAACAGAGATACATAAAAAATAATTCAGTTAGAGTAGGATGGATCGATTATGAACACTGCAATGATAATGGATACTCGCCATAGAAATGAACATAATCAACGAGAGAGAAAACAATTTAATTATAACAAAAAAGCAATAATAGAAAGGCAACTGGTACCAAACAGAAAAAAAAAACTTTGAAAATATGAAAATAGGAACTTGGGACATAAGAACACTCCTGTTACTAGAAAAATTTAATGAAGTTGCTAAAGAACTTATGAGATATAAAATACATATTGCAGCACTGCAAGAAATAAGATGGGAAATAATATTAGGTGACTTCAACGCACAAATTGGCAGGGAAGAAAATATTAAACAGATAGCAGGAAAGCATACATTATATGAAAGAACAAATGATAATGGCGATAGAGTGTGTAATTTAGCGACACTACTAAACTTGACTATAAGCAGTACACGTTTTAAACACCGAGAAGAACATAAAGTAACGTGGATAAAGCCTGGTAGCACAGTCGGGGAACCAGATAGATGATATACTAGTATCAAAAAAGAAAATCTTCTTGTATGTGATGTGAGATCATTTAGAGGTGCAAATGTTGCCTCAGATCATATGTTAGTAATAATGAAGTTGAAGCTGCAAGTAAGTATCATAAAAAAGGGCAAGAAACAAACTAGAAGATGGGCAGTAGAGAATTTCAATAACAAGGATACAGTAAAGAAGTATGTGCAAGCAGTAAACGGCACAATAAAAGAAGAAGTTACTGAAAATGGAATCATGCAAATAGAAGATGAATGGTATAGCATAAAATATAGCTTAATAGAAGCAGGGAACCAGACAGTAGGACATACAGTGAAGAAATGTAGAAAAGAATGGTACGATGACATCTGTGAAGATGCTGTGAAATCTAAAAATTATGCGCGATTAAAATGATTGAGAACACAAAACGATCAAGACTATAACAAATATAAAGAAAAGAAGTAGTAAAATTATGTAAGAAACAGAAGAAACAGTGGCTACATAAGGAAATGGAAGAAATAGAAAGCAATTACAAAAACTCGAAGCAGTTCTACAGAAAAATCAAATATCACAAAATAAAAGGAATGAGAAATAATGATGGTGACATAATGCAGAACGCAGAAGAAATAAAAAGCATCTGGAAGGAATACTTCCAACAACTTCTAAATAAAGAGGCAAATGAAGAAGTCGAAGAAAGACAACTTTTAAATGGGCTAAATGATAATACAGAAGAAAATTCGAATCTCAGCCCAGTATATGAAGAAGTGAAACATATAATATGCGGAATAAGGAACAGAAAAGCTTCAGGAAGTGACGATATACCAGGGGAACTGATAAAGCATGGCGGAGAAGTACTGTACAAGAAAATGTATAAATGAATTATAGAAATTTGGACGCAAGAAAAGATGCCCTTGGAATGGAGTGAAGCGAAATACACCAATTCATAAAAAAGGTGACCTGCATAGCTGTACTAACTACAGAGGAATCTTTTTATTAAATACAGCATACAACATCCTATCAGAACTGATCCAATCAAAGTTAGTAGAATATGCCGAAAAATCACTAGGTGGTTATCAGCAGGGTTTCCGTCCAGGTAGATCAACTACAGACGCTTTATTTGTTATGACACAGATCATGGAAAGACGAGCATGATATACCTATAGAAATGTTGTTTATAGACTTCAAACAGGCCTTTGATCAAGTAGACAGAAAAGAACCAGTAGTAAGTTTAGAACAACTAAATGTCCCAGCAAAATTGATCAGATTAATAAATATGAGATTAACAAAAACTACAGCGGCAGTTAATACCTCGAATGGCATATCAGAATATTTCAAAATTAACAATGGATTGTGTCAAGGAGATTCACTATCGGCAACTTTATTTAACATCGTATTGGAAAGAATTATTCGAAGAGTAAATTACAATGGAACAATTGCAAACAAGCAAGCTCAAATAATTGCTCATGCCGACGATATAGTCATCATAACAAGAACACGCAGAGGGCTGCTGGAAATATATGAAGGTTTAGAGAGAGAAGCAAAGCAAGCCGGTTTGTTGATAAACGAAAGTAAAACAAAATTTATGAGATGCCAAAGAGAAAGAAGTGAAAATATGCATAATCTAAATGTTGGAAATTATAATTTTGAGGAAGTCAACGCATTCAAGTCCCTAAGGATGGAAAGAAATTGCCAATACGAGGTAAAAAATATCATACGCGATCGCATATTGAAAGGCACTAAGGCATATTACAGTAATAAAAGTATACTTGGAAATAAACAACTCAGTAAAAACACAAAACTAAAAATCTACAAAACATTATTCGACCCGTGGTTACCTGAAGTATTATGCCTAACACAGAAAGAAGAAGAACAGCTCAGAATATTTGAACGTAAAATATTAAGAAAAATATTAGGCCCCAAAATTGAAGGAAATGAAAGTAGGCAACAAATGAATCACGAACTAATGGAAGAAATACAACACGAGGACATAGTTCGAGTTATCAAAGCGCAGAGAATAAGATGGTTTGGGCACGTGATGAGAGCACAAAGCGATAAACTGATAAAGACAGTGTCGAACTGGAAGCCGGAGATAGGAAGACCTCACGGAAGCCCTAGGCTAAGATGGAAGGATGACATTGAGCAGGACCTGAAAAGCATGGGAATAACTGATAGTTACAGAAAACTCAACGATAGAAAAGTTTGGAGAAAGATAGTGGACAAAACGAAGACACATAGAAATCTATAAATTGAGAATGCAATAGGGACTAATCCACCCTGTAGAAATGGATTAATGAAGCATCAGACCGATGCGGCTATATTCCACCAGGAATGGGCAGCCAGATTCAGACTTGAACTGCAAACGCTGACTCGCTGCATGCAGGCGAGGTGTCCAGATTTCCGTTTCAAGGGTTATATAAATTTCACTCTATCAAGAAATTTTATTTACAAAAGTCGCAAACATATATTTCTGTAATAAAACAAAAATGTTTGGATAACAGGGTTACCATAGTATAAATTTGACACATATTAACTGTTATGTTGCGTTGTGCTCGAGTTCGCTACAAGTACAAACTATAGCTCCAGATATTTAAATAATTTTATTAATAAATGAAGTTAACATCATTATCAAAGCAATGCCAATCGATGTCCAGTGCGCCATAGCAATTAGCAATTACCACCAGAAAATTATTTCGTCTCTTATAAAAGGTGTAATTGTGATTTTCATTACTTGTGTAAATGTACGTGATGAGTATGGAAGAAAAGTCTCCCAAGGACATGTGGCAATGCAATTCATGCAAGCAAAAAAATAAATTAAGTCCACTACGCCACCGTGAATTTATCGCGTTTATAATAAATTAAAATGGTGAAAATTCTATTAATGCAGAAAACAAAAATTTTGTCAAATCGTTTGATGAGCTCAAGCAATCGATGCACTTTTACTGCTGCAAGTTTGACGAATTCTCGCAGCAGAAACTGGGTAGGATATTCAGAATAGCCGGAACTCGTGTTACTGCAGGTACTCCAATTCTCCAACCAGCTTTGCAGGTAATATCGTTCACTTTTTGTTAACGAATACATGCTCATTCACTTTATTAAATTTTGCAGGTAATAATACTCTACGACACCAATCATTAATCTCGCCCTCTATTTGTATGTACACGAAGATTTATTTTTGTGTATGCTTGCTTACTTTAGAAATTAACGTCGTTAAACTTTTACTACCAGTCGATGCTACTTTTATAATCAAAGCTGTCACACAGGTAAACAAATAAAATCTTGGATTGTTTTATTATTTTGAGAGCTCAAAGTTGTACATCTTGTGTTGTAAAATTAAAAGTGTCCTCTTGTTCTTATATACAAAGACTATCTTTTGTTTAAACAATAAAGAATACTTAAATTCATTGACCGCCAAAAAATTGCCTGAGTTTTATTATCCAATTGAAGTCATTCAACAAAATAACAAAATTGAAAATGATTTAAAATATAATAATTACTAACAGCTTCTTTAGATCTGTTCCCTAACAAAATAATTTACATGATGAGCTAGATTGCATTAAATGGCTTATTTTCATATCTCATATGTATTAATTCCAATCATATATAGATAAATTCGTTCATATTTCAAATTTCCTTAAAGTTCAACAATTTCATAAACTTTGGATTCATATTAAAATACATTGATTTCGAAATGTCGCAGAGGAGAAAACTTTTCAGTTTACAATTCTTGACCTAATGTCATTTCCTATGGTATCAGTAATCTGAAATTCGCTTTCTATGCCTCAAATTGCATATCCTTATACCTTTTTTCTAACTTACAAGGAAATTATAACATATAATTTAACGATGTTTCATTTCAGTTCTTGGAACATCCAATATGCATTATGTACTATATGTAATTTAAAATTCAGGACTAATCTGTAATCGTAAATCGTCCTACGATTGATGTAACAAGTGAAACTAAATTTTAATATTTAAGGCCTCACATTCACTTCCAGTGTTCTTTTTGGTAGATTTCCTTTGAAATCGTAATTTAACATACAAGTTGCAAAGATGTTTACAACCCACCTTGATTTTGTCTGATTTGAATACAAAATACCAAACCATTCATGTGTTCAAAAACCATGAAACAAGTCTCTGGGAATATGTAAAACTAAGATCGTAAACTTCTTAAATTTAGCTTGAAAAGCCACAGTTTAAAAAGTTGCTGCAAGTCTTTTTGTGTATCTAATTGTGCTTGATACTTGATACTTTATTAAAACAAAACTTATGCTTTTCATGACCCATAACGTACAGAAATCATTATAATTCATGTAAAATCCATCGTAGCTTGCCTATATTGGTCTCTATCCACAAGAATATGCACTCTGACCACAAGCTTCTTTATAGCTTAAGCTGAGAGTTTATTATTTATTTCTAATTAGTAAGTAATCAATATTGTTTATAACAAATAGTACGTTTCGTTAAATTATGATGGAAATGAATATGCATATATGAATATTCGATGTCATTATAACTAAAAGATGAATCTATACAGCTGGAATGGAAATAGTTGACTGAATTAATTTTATTGAATACTTTGTTGGCTAACATTTTCAAATATCCAGAAATTAAAAAAGTCTATTACATATCACAATAAAATACAAATACATCGAATTGGGACTTTCAAGCACACCAAATTTTTATTGGAAACCACATTTACGCTTATTTTGGCTCGCTATTTATTCACAACAGAATTGTGGTGATATAACTGAACGAAATTTTGTGCATCTAATTATCTCAAAAGCCCCACCCGGTATTGACAGAAATTGTATTTAAATTAACTCGCACTATGAATAACCGTTAGCAATAAAAATTTATGTGGACCGTTTTCGAGCTACAGCTCACAGCAGTGCTGGGATTAAAAACCAAAATCTCAAAATCGTCATTTCCATTAACCCATCCATTTCCGCTGGCTGTGCCATACCACATGCCTGTAAATTTAGTTTTATCTTTTGCTACTTTTCCTACTGCGATCTCAGAACCCGTATTTCTCCTGCCGACACAGTTATATCCAGCAATAATCACTGTGCCGTTTACATTAACAATTGAAGTGCCAAGCTTAATCTGTAGCCATGAAAACTGCTTTGGAAGCTGGGAACAAAGTATCTGCAAAATAATTGTTGTTGATACTATGGTACCTACTAGTACCTATAAAGCAAATTAATAGTAGGCGAGTATGTATACCTTAACATCTTTCTCGGCTTTGTGAACAGCGAGGCCATTTTCATAAAGAACCTGATTGCTACCTCTTCTGATAACTCCAGGGATTAGGTATCCTTCGGGGACCACAGCCTGGCCAATGTAAGTTGTTTCTCCTCTGTCGTCTGTTCCTCCAGGTATGGCATCCCTGGGTATAGTACCTGTGTAGTCTCTCCAAAAATACCCTAAAAAAGTTACATATCTGATTAACTTGGACACAAATTAAGCCAAAACTAAATTTTAACATTGACATTTCGAGTAAACACGAAATACTCAAACATCATATAAACATAAGTGTTGAAAGGGCTACAGGATTCTATTCGAAGAAAAAGACCTGAAGTGTCGCCCGTAAGTAAATTACACTGATCAACACAGTTTGGTTTTCTTATACATCAATAGGTGTAGTTTATAATAATATTAGTAATAATAAATTCTCTTTATTTTAAAGTTCAGCTAAGGCTGTTCTTCCACTTCACCAACTAAAAATGTAATGTTGTTACACAAAATAAATTTAATATGTGTCACACAAGTATAATATATAAAAAAAATCAGTTTAAAAAAAAATAAGAAAAATAATTTTTTTTGATCAGGCTATAGTTAATGATTCAATAGATATTTATGTAAATGTTTTTTGAATTGTATCATTGAGTATTGTTTTATTTCATGTGGAATGCCATTGTAAGCGGTTACAGCATTGTACACAAAGGATCGCCGAAACATAGCTGTGGAATGTCTAACCTGAACAACGGAAGTTTAACCCATGCAAATGTGTTCTTGTTATTAGCTTATCAAATAGATAACTAGAATTTTGTTTTAGTAATATGGAATGTGTTAGGCATGCAAGATGATACAATCGTCTCTGTTCCATTTTGAGCCATTTGATATTATTGTAATAAGGAGTAATGTGCTGACGTCTGTTTATTTTTAAAGCAAAACGAACATAACTATTTTGTAAAATTTGTATTCTGTTTTAGTTTCAACATCAATACAGGGACCATAGACGACATCACAGGAATCAAACAATGATAAAAATAAGAGCCTCTGTTAATATCAATATTAACTCCTTTGACAGCAGGCTTTTTTGAGAATATAACATTTTCAATGTAGCATAGGCTCGTTGTAATACTTTATTAATATGCGTTTTAAATCTCAGATCTGTGTCAATTACTAAGCCCAAATTCCTGCGTTCGGCAAGAACCGGCAATAGTTTTCCGTTCATTTTCACCTGAAAGTTTTGATCTTTGTCTTTACCAAATAATATGACAAACGATTTCTTTGTAATGATTTTTAATTGCAATTTTGTTGAAAAATTAAATATAGAATCTAAGTCACTGTTTAACTTGTTAATTATATGATCAGTAGCATGAGGAAAAGAAAAAAGAAGCTGTGTATCATCAGCATAGCAGTGCATAGCCTATCCACAAACAGGATGCCGATACTTTGGCATCTAATTTCACACTTTGTGTTCTATTGCTTAAATGGCTTTTTATAAATTTAATCGAATTTTGATCAAAATTATGATATTCCAGCTTAGCACAAAGGACCTCATGATTAATAGTATGAAATGCCTTGCTGTAGTGAAGTAAAACCAAGATTAAAGTTTTCCCTTTATCACATGCGTTAATAATTTCCTCGGTAATATGAAGTAAAGCGGTGGTTGTGCTGTGTTGGCGCCTAAAACCCGATTGTATGTTTGGAATTATATTGCATTTATCCAAATAAGAACGGAATTGCACGTCGACTATTTTTTCTAGTACTTTTGATAACGTTGGTAAGATACTTATGGGTCTAAGGTCATTATATTCTTTAGGATCTTTGTTCTTACACAACGGAGTTACCAGGGCTTCCTTCCAGACTTGAGGAACAACAGCGTTAACAAGACAATAGTTGATTACATGTTCAAGGTGTTCAGATAAAAGAGGAATGCATAATTTTATCATTTTTAAATTTATACAATCAACACCAATAGCATTCGATTTGAGCTGACTGATTATTTTATTAATTTCATCGGCCGTTGTTTGCGCAAACGAAAATGCATGTTTGGTGTTTTTTGTTTTAGTTTTGTAATGTTCAATAATTTCATCAGTTTTAGGAAAATCAGGGAATGAGGTAAAATTAATAAAGTAATTGTTGATAGCTTCAACATCAGCTAGATTTTCGGGCACACACGCTTCCGATTTTTTATTAATATTAAGTGATTTAAGAGTTTTCCATAAGTTTTGGATTGATTTTGCCTTGAAACGTATTCTATGAAAGCTTTTTTTTTAAATTGCACCTGTTGTATAATTTTTTAAAGTGACCTAATAATCCCTATCAGAAGGAAGCCCGGTCTTTTTTGCTTTAGTACGTGCTCGATCCCGCAATTTTATAATTTTCCTTACATCAGTCAACCACGGCGCAGGTGGTTTTCTTACTCGTACTGTTCTCAAAGGAGCATGCATGTCCATTACCTCGATTATTTGTTTGTTTTATAGAAAATTAAGCTTTGAATCAATGTCATTGTAATAATAAAGCATGAACCAGGGCCTACTAACGAAGTCAGACGCAAAATCATCGTAAATAAAGTATTTATAATCACGAAATGTTATAATATTTGGTTTTGGCTTAACTGCTGTATAATCAAATTCGCAATAAGTTAGTCCATGGTCTGTAATTCCTTGCATATCGAACACATCACACGCAATAAAATTCTCTAGATCTGATATATAAATTAAATCAATCAGGTTATTATACCTTGTAGGTTTATTTATTATCTGTTCGAAACCATACGATTTTGCTAGTGACTGCAACTTTTTTGTACTGTTATTATCTTTATCAGACCAATTAATATTAAAATCACCTAAACATAATTTTATCAAAGTGTGTAATTGTATTAGATATAATATTTTAAAATTCGTTTAAAAAATCATTATTGCTACCTCTTAATTTATATGAATTTGAATGTAAACCAAAGTTGCTCCATTGTTATTGCGGATTGATAGATTTCGTATTTTAAAAAATTATAGGACAAACTATCTCTTATATAAAATGCCACCCCACCAACTCGGCCCTCCACACGATCATTTCTAATTAATTTATAGCCCGGTATATTATAATTATCATTGCTGCAATTAGGTTTTAACCACGTTTCCGTTGCTCCAAGAATGTCATAACTACTTGCTAATACATGATCTGAAAATTCAGGAAAATTAGTACCAAAAGATTGAATATTTACATGACCTATTTTCATTTTATAAATTTGAAAAGAAAATTCTTATTACAAAGATATTAAAGAAAAAAAATTATACGAGATAACAAAATTACAATTAAAATTTAAACAATAAATTATGAAAAAACCACACATAAGTGCAAGAAAACGTAATTGTGCAACTGCTAACTGAGGTCGCACAATTTTTCAAGTTCTATCATATTCCGGCAAGTATGTTTTTCCCCTGCTTATTGATAAAAATCACGCTATCTTTTGACCAGACGTTGTTAAAACCAAATTGTTCGCGTAAGAACTTCTTTAACGGTTAACTTGGTGCCTTTTAATTTTCTTTTATTTTGGAACACGAAATTACGGTACCTGTAACTAGCGAACTTGACAATAATCCCACGGGGTTTTCTGGCCACAGTGTTGTAAGAGCCCACACGATGAGATCTGTCGATTTGGTCGGCAGATAGCTGTACCCCATGCTTTATTATTGATAATGTCGAAGACGAGTTCATCTGTATTTTCATTTTTTGCTTCTTGAACACCAAATATTCTAATACTGTTCCTCCTGGTATATTGTTCAAGTTCGTCAACCTTTTTATGGAGATCTTGTTTTTCCTTCTCTAGAGTTGCAACACGATTTTCCAAGGCATTACATTTATCCAACAATGCATCGAATTTGGCTGTCAATGCTTTTATTTATTTAATTTATTTATTTATTTAATTCGCACTCAACCAACAGCCGTTAGGCCAATTATAGGCGTCGCTGTGCAGTTATGAGGACTTCCAACCCCACTAACGACTGCCATGATGTTGTATGACCGCCGGGACCAACTTTTTTCGGTGATAGCCGTACCACGAGGCGCCGAGAGATGCAGCCGTGGAACTCCCATCCAAGTTCTGACCAGAGACAGCGTTGCTTAACTCTGCTGATCGAACGTGGACGCTTGTTCAAGCTACACCACTCGGGACTTGTGACGATATCTGCCACCTTCGTTGCAAGGTCTTCTACGAAAGAACCGGTGGCCACATGTTCGGCAATTGTAGTTTTGGATGTCCGATTGTTGGTTTTGGGTGAACACTGTTGTTAATTATTTAACTCAATTCAATATAACAGCACTAAATTCGGGACTACCACGTTAGCGCGTCTACTCGGCATGCCTATACATACGTGTATCCTATGCCTTTTGTTATTCTGATTCTGAATCTGATTTCCAATTTGCTCCATCACGTCAGCATTTTGAGAAATGTTGTTAAATAGTTTTTTCAAAAAACGCATTAAATTTTACACAATTTCAAAGTCACTTTTATAAGAAGGCCCTGAACACACGTGGATTCCGTATCCGAGATTCAGTATGCGGGATACAGGATCTCGGTCTGTTAAGACGGGGCGAATGTATCTGAGACGCAGCCTTCAGTCACTTGCGAGAACAGTCCAGTGTCGTGCTATTATGGACCTAGCATTGCTGTTCTTTGTTTCTGTCGAATTAGTCTGGATGTGCTGTATTCAAAGACAGGGATTGGGCTCTACTAAACTAATAAATTTTTAATTGTCAAATTATGTACGCTCCATGATCTTTGTATAGTAACGAACGCACTGATTATTCGATTTAAATACAAGGTGAAGAAAATCTGCTACGCCCATGATATTATATCGGGTTTTGTGGCTCGCGGAAGTATGCGCATCCAGGCCCTGGACACACGTGGATTCTGTATGCGAGATACCGAATCCGAGATACAGAAAATACACGCGCTCAAATGGAGCTGTTCACAAGGCATTCAGCGACGCATACAGTATCTGGCTGCAAATTTTCCTCATCTCTTCTTTTCGGCCGCCGGCGACAAATTCTGTATCTCAGATACCGATTTACCATTGGAGCATCATCGACGTATAGAAATGGGACCGCTAATGGACGACTGCGCAACTCTTTGCGTTAGAAAGAGAAAGAGAACAGTTTAAGAACTATCTTTCCTTTTCCTGCCGGCCTCCTATTGGCCGACAGAAAATGACGTCACAGCACAGGGGCGTCGCGCCAATTTACTTCGCGTAAGCAGCCTCGAACGCACGTGTCAATATTTACAAACATTATTCTGTTTGTAAATAGTTATATTTTCATAAAAACAGTGGTCACTTTTATTGTACTATGGTTACACAGTGTTTTGTGTGTAAGAAGCAATGCAAAGCTGGGGAGGAAACTATTTATCATAGGTAAACAATATTTCTCTACTCAACCTCTGTTACCTAACCTCTATAGATAATTTTAAAGTTGATTTTTGCTAATTAAAATGTATTTCCAGCCTTCCGGCAAAACCAGATATGAGAACAAAATGGTTAAGTGTTCTTGGAGTAACAAATAACTCATCACAGTTTAAGGTTTGCTCCAATCACTTCAAGTCCAAAGACTATACTCGTGCTGTCGTCTCCGGAAATCTTCGACTACTCAGAGATGCTGTGCCATCATGCAATTTGAACAGCAATAGTAAATTTGCTGGCAATGAACCCAGCAAAATTGATGAAAGACTTGTAAGTAAATGAACACATGCACTGAGAAAAAAAGTATCGATTAAAATATTGATTAAACTGAACTGCAGATAATTAAAAGAAAATGTAGTTCACTAAGCTACATATTTTTAACTACGCATGTACCTAGTTGGCGATACTGTGATTTTTTTTCTCAGTGTGCAATTTCGAGTAATTTTTGGTCGAATGAAGTACGTGTCTTAATACAGAACAATTTACAGGCTCTGAAGATGTAGAAAACTTTGAAAGCTTTGCAACCCCATGTAGAAAATCAAAGCTTGCAACCCCTCATGGATTCTTCAATGAAAAGGTTTGTTTTTCAAGCTTAAATGTAATAATAAGTGTAACAGAAATATACTAATCAGCAACGTTTTTAATTTTTCCCAGGAAATGTCCATTCCCAGTTAACGATGCAAGGGATGAATGTGGTGACAACTTTACTCAGTATAAACGAGTAAAAGATGTTCAGTGCAGAGTGTCATGAATGATTCAACAAAGTCAACTATATGTTGGGAAGTTGCAATGGACACCATCACAGAACAAGCTGAGGAAATCAAGAAGTTACGTGGTACAATTAAATCCTTGGAGTCCAAGATGAGAAATATCGAAGGGCCTGGTGGAAAATTTAACTAAAAAAGATCTAATCGCCAAATCTGCTGCGAATAGCATAAAAGTACGTATAAAATATTCACAAACAAGTACATGCTCTCAAAGGAAAATGTCAACAATTACATTTCTAATTTTTCTTCCAGGCGTCAATGACTCCTTTGGCAACCATACTGCTACAAAGAATGCTGGATGGCAACAAAAGGTTCCAAGAATGTCCAAAAGAGGTTCAACAATTTTCTAGTACGTTACATTTTTTGTCCCCGAAAGCGTACGAATTCGTAAGGTCCAGCTTTATCGAGTGTCTACCCAATGTCAGTACCATTCGTGGTTGGTTTCAAAAAATCGATGGCTCTCCTGGAATTTCGGCTCTGGCAATAAATACCCTTAAGAAAAAGGCGCAGGAAGAAGAGAAAAAAGGCAAAAAAGTATTTTGCGGACTTCAGATGGATGACATGGCAATCAAGCAGGGACTGCACGTAGAAGGAGGAAAAGTTTTTGGGTATGTTGACATGGGCGAGATAGAGGCATCAGAGGACAGCACGGGACAACTCGAAGAAGCTAAAAATGCTGCGGTCGTCATGTGTACTTGCGTCAATGGAAACTGGAAGATACCAGTGGCATATTATTTAATTGCTGGTTTAAATGGCCAACAACGAGCAGATATTGTTACTAAAGTTTTGGATGCTCTGAAGGATACAGGCATTGAAATTGTATCCTTCACGTTTGATGGCGCTGCGAGTAATTTTGCCATGGCAAGGGCCCTCGGAGCGAACATGTCATTATTAGCTCATGTAAATAATTTCTTTTTTAATCCAGAAACGGAGAAACCTATTTTTATCGTGCCGGATGCTTGTCATATGATAAAACTGGTTTGTAACTGTCTAGGGACATGCAAATCTCTCTTTACAGAAGATAATCGCGAGATTAATTGGCATTACTTTGTTCGCTTAGTCGAGTACCAAGAATTAGTTGGTTTGCATGCTGCCAATCGGTTGCGACGAAGACATTTGAATTGGGAGAATGAGAAAATGAAAGTGGCACTTGCCGTTCAATTATTGAGCAAAAGTGTTGCAGATTCTTTTCAATTTCTTCGCGAAAGAATGGGTTTAAAAGAATTTTGCAACTCTGAAGCAACTGAAGAATTTTGTAAAAATTTTAATGAAATTTTTGATATTTTGAATTCTCGAAATAAATTTTGTAAAAACCCCGGAAAAACCCCCATAACAAAAGAAAATATTGATCACATAAAACAAAGAGTGATATTTTTGCAAAACTACATTCGCTCTATTAAAATAGATGTTAATACCCCAGTCATTTTTTCGAGATTAAAAACTGGTTTCTTCGGGTTTTTTATTGCACTCCAAAGTGTCGTTGACATATTCCATAATTATTTTGATCCTAGAGCGGGACTGGAATATCTTTTAACTTACAAATTGTCGCAAGATCATTTAGAACTGTTTTTTTCTTCGGTTAGAAGCAGAGGGGGTAATAACAACAATCCTACTGCTGCAAAATTATTATCATCAATGAAACGCTTGCTCGTTCATGCCCAAGTTGGTGGGTCTAAATATGCCAATTGCCTCCCACAAGACGAAACTCCATTTTTACATGCAAATTCAGATAAAGTTGACAAAACAGACGTTTCTGTACTATCAGAAAAAAAGACAACAGACGAACTAGACGAAGACACTCTATTTGCTGGGGCTTTTGAAAATATAGACGAGCGTTACATTGATGATGTACTCGGGTATATTGCTGGGTTCATAGTGAAAACTTTAATGCAAAAATTATCTTGCGGCATTTGCATTGATTTAATACAGTCAACTGAATGTTTTTCTCAGTTACAAGACATTAACAATCGAGGTGGTTTATCTACTGCTTCCAAAGATGTTATAACTTTATGCAAACTGGCAGAAATGAATTTTAAAACGTTTTATCACGAATTTCAATTAAAATATAAAGGTTCAACAGTAGATGCTCTTGTAGCAAGGACACTTCGGAATGTGTCAACGACACTATTGGCTAATGAAAACCATGCACTGGTACAATCAGTTTTAAATGACCACCGGTTTATGTTAATGAAAATGATTAGTAAACAATATTTTATATCGCGAATTCGTCATTATTGCGTTTGCCAAAGAGAAAGTACAACAAGAATTAGGCATAAATTAACAAAAACCATACTTTTTTGTCACCAGTAAACGCAAATTGTATATACTGTAATAAATGTGATATATTTGTAATGAGTGTATATATTTGTAGTATTTGTAATAAAAGCAATATTTTAAACTATTCTATGTATAAATGTTATTCTTTTACACTCTGTTTTAAGAAATCTTTATTAATGTAGTAAATACATTCAGCAGAAATAATATACAATACAACAAATATTAAATTCTAGAACAAAAAATAAATGCTTATAAAACAACATTGAATTAAATAAAATATACGTATTATTTATACACATAGAGAATAAATAACAACCTACTTCGCAGCCATTTTCTTCCGATGTTCTTGGGTAATGGAGGTATTCGGCTTATGCTTCTCCTTGACAAATTTGAAGATGTGGGCATCGTCAGAGCAGTTTGAAGTTATTCTCCAAAGTAGGTTGAAAATCGGTAACAGAAAGAAATGCATATAAATAATCCTGAATAGTTTTGATAAATAATAATCTCACGTTGATTATTACGTACTAACAACTGTGACATGACTGATATCATCTTCAAAATATAAATGCAGGCAACACACTTACATATAATTTTGCCCGTACCAAGAGTAATTGACATTGTCCTTAGAAAACTACCCTCGCAACAGTTTTCATTGCAACCAGCACTCAACCCTTGGCGAGTGCAAAATTATCGTTAAGTACCTTATCTCGCCCTTGTTATATTACTAACGAAAATTACTACTGTTGCTTATTTCATTATTTTATACAGGAAACAAATTAGCTGATACGTCAAAACATGTACATACATTTGAAGATGTCAAAGGCTGATAATAACATGAACATAAAACTGTATTAGCTTCTACCACATTTGCAGGAATACCTAACGATTACTTTTAATGCTTCAGAAGTTAAAAACGTGGTACAGTACACTGACCTGTAGTACCAATTTGTTGCAACCAGGAACGCAGGTACACTTCTTTTTCGTGCTGACCATTAGCACCGTGCAAAGGACATTTATCACTGAAAAAATTTAACTATTTTAGTTAATGCGTAGTACATGAGGCAATAGGTATTACAAAATTAACTATGGATGATTATTTCGCTATGTCGCTGTAAACAAACTAAAAATATGAATTCACGAACTGAATCAACGTAATAGACATTAGAATTAACAAGTATTTAAACAAAATATAGGCAATACTTACTGTTAATTAGCAAAACGATGCACTTAACCTCAACAAGCGGCGTTGGGAAACGCAAGGTTCTGTGACGTCAAAATCGATAAATCGATATTCTTGTCTGCGACTGCGTGTATTAGAGATCGTAAATTTCCTTGCCGCGAGCCGATGGGGTGCCTGCCAAACTTTTCTTGTTGCTCCTTCTTATAAGGTCTCACTTTCACGCCTGTGCTACTGAGCGCCAACAAGGACAGAGCGTTCTCAAGTCATATGCGTTCTCTTTCTATCCTGTTTGGCTCGCGCAGCTCTGACTAGCGGTCCATTTCTATATGTCGATGTGGAGCATATGGAGTATATGAATCCACGTGTACCAGGGCCTGGACACGCCTACTTTTGCCAGCCAGAACATATGATATCATATCATAGGCGTAGCAGATTTTCTTAAACTTCTATTTAAATCAAATAAGCAGGGAGTTCCTTACTATACCACGATCATAAAGCGTACATTATTTGACAATGAAAAATGTATTAGTTTAGTAGATCCCGATCCCTGACTTTAAATACAGCACATCTAGACTAATTCGGCAGAAAGAAAGAACAGCAAAGCTATGTCGCCGCGTCTGAACAGACCGAGATTCTGTATCCCGCATACTGAATCTCGGATACGGAATCCCCGTGTGTTCAGGGCCTAAAAATGTTGTTCTGCCGAACATTGAGTGGACATGTCTGAACATGTCCTTGCATGTTTCCTACGTCAGAGCACTTAAGCCACGCCCATTTTTGTTCTGGAACCAATCAAATTAAGAATTGGTCGATTTCTGGCTATGTGGGTGTATACAGGGTGTCTCTAAAATAATGGGACACCGATTAGTTATAAATTCCTTACGTCATAATAAATCGATTAAATCTAATATACCTTAGCACAAAGTTCATTCAGTAAGAAGTTGTAGGGCATTGAGGTTCAATTTTTTATTTTTTATTTTTTTGTTATTTTCCACAAATGTAGAGATATCGATTTGAAGGTTGGTACACTTGTTTACTATTATGTATTGCACTAATAGAAAAAATTTCATAAACTAGACTTGACTGTAAGAGTCACTTTACATATCTTTCAAAACTTTTTTTAGCTCAAACTTCGTTATATGTAATATTTTTTAAAATGTTAGGTTATTATTTGAACGATAATTAAAATACACAAAAATAATGTACTCTTAGTTCATAAGCGTAAGAGCAACCGTTTACCTTAAAATGCCCATCGAAGGTTTTTGGTTGTCATTAAGACGTGGAATTATCAAGTAGCCATGATCACAAAAACAATGGGTAATAATTGTAATCTAGTAAACAACAACAAGAAATCAATTAATGACGTTGGTGACATCAGTTTTTTTTTCTTTTGTGGTTACAAAAATGCTGCGACATAACGAACCAGCATTGGAGAATTCCTTAGTAGCGGCATTTTCTTAAACATAAAAGAACAAATTCTTATGTCACTAATGTCATTATTGATTTATCATTGTTTTTTACTATATGACCATTGTTTTTGTGATCATGGCTACTTAATAATTCCACGTCTTAATGACAACCAACCTTCGATGGGCATTTAAAGGTAAACGGTTGCTCTTACGCTTATGAACTAAGGGTACATTATTTTTGTGTATTTTAATTCTCTTTCAAATAATATCCTAAAATTTAAAAAATATTGTTACGCTTTTACGTTCGGGCTATTTAAAAATTATACGACGCCTCTTGGATTAAACGTTTATTTACAATGATTAATTATGATTACAAGACTCATGAAGGCAGAACACAAATTACTTATAACCTACAGGCACTATTTCTAACAACGATACGCTAATTAGTAATTATTTATATTCGGCATAACAGTAATGATTTATATGGTTATTGGTTATACACTCTATTTATGTAGCAGCTTACGCTTTTCGAGCTGAATGAGAACTGCCTGAGAACTCCAACGGCCGTGTATTTATATTCGCGGAATAATTCCTTCTGGGAGCCTCGCAGCTTGCTGGATTTTTCCGGAAAATGGTGACGCACTGCGTGAATTAACCACCGAGGCCGCTTTCGATCGATCTGGAAGATGACTCATACGTCCGCAGCTGGCCCGAAGGCTATCTGCCGGCGGCTGTGGCTTACGCGTTTGCAGCTGCCTGACCGCAAGGTCGCTTCTCGAGGTTCTGGAACACTCGGGGCACTGGGTCATAATTCCGGAGCAATGGCCGGCAGCAGATCGTTACAATATTACAGATAACGAAGCTAGAGCTAAAAAAAGTTTTGAAAGATATGTAAAGTGACTCTTACAGTCAAGTCTAGTTTATGAATTTTTTCCTATTAGTGCAATACATAATAGTAAGCAAGTGTACCAACCTTCAAATCGATATCTCTACATTTGTGGAAATTAACAACAAATAAGAAATAAAAAATTCAACTTCAATGCCCTATAACTTCTTACTGAATGACCTTTGTACTAAGGTATATTAGGTTTAATCGATTTATTATGACGTAAGGAATCTATGACTAATCGGTGTCTCATTATTTTAGGAACGCCCTGTAGAATGCGGCAGCCTACTAAGTCCATTGCAAAAGCAAGGAGAATATGCATGTGGCCGTCGTGGTGTTTAACAAACAAACAATCAATGTACGATAGCGGTAGGTCGTTAGGATCATTATAAATACAAGGTATATATTCGATTTTTTAATTTTTAAATACAATTAAGGCCACATGTAAAGTCCCCTTGCTTTTGCTATAGTCCTAGTTGCCTGCCGCAATCTGTATAAAGAGCTACACAGTAAAATGCTTGCTGATTATTGTTGGACATTGATATCAGAAAGTTGCGAAGAACAGTATAAAAGAACTGTAAAAAGAAAAACATTTTAAACAGCACGATAGCATGCTGCTCCATGTAATGTACATAGGTCCCTAATTAATATTATTTCATGGTAACAGTTTGCTTTAGCATGAAACGTTAAAATGCGGGTTTTTTTTGAATCCCTAGAAAAAGGCCATGCAGAACAAAAAGTAAGTACAGAGAAGTCGGCGGAAAGGCGTTTTTAAATACAAAACTTACAAAAATCCATTAGAAATTCCGAAAAACACGAAAATCACCCACGAAATGACATATACACGTCATTTTATTTCGGTGCGCACGCAACGCAGACTGTAGCTCAAATATGTTACTAAAGCTCGAAAACACCCATTGATTTAAAATAAATAGATAGAATGATGAAAAACTCCAGTATAGTAGACCACAACCTATTAGTGGGTACTAAGTACACACAAATCTTAAACTGCAGCTAACCTAAAATAGCTCCTGGGCATGAGACAGAAGTGGTCTACGATACTGCATTTTAGCCAAAGTATTTACTAGAGACCTCTATACTTTTATATTCGTTGGTGCTGCGCCACACCGTTTAGGGTATTTTAACGACAGTTGGCAACGTAGCTATTGCTGGAAGTGTCAATTGTGTTAGTTGAGGTACATTTTAGTTTAGTATTTACTTGTTGAAAATATACATTTTTCGCCTCTTCCGACAACAGATTCGAGTTCAGCAGGCCGTAAACCATAGGGATAGCGCAAAACCGCTTCCAAAAGTTTCCAATTTAAGCTTTTCAAGCTGAAGTAAATAATTACCTATTTCATTTACTTTTCAATAATTTTATTTTCCAAAACCTGATGTACTAGAATACAATTGTTTTTATTACTATTATTAGAACTATAAAAGAAACGAAAATTGTACATAGTTTCTAAAAAAATATTAAAAAATGAACATCTGTTGTCATTACAATTCCTCAATTTAAGTATGATACGCTCAATTTTCGCGAATGCCTGGATAAGATATCAATTACGTAATCCTAGTCACTCAACAAGTGCCGGAAACATAAATTAAGGCTCAACTTACGTGGAAAAGGTATTTCCAGACAAACAGTTGTGGCAACGACACATTGAAATTCTTGCCTTCAGCACATCGAGTAAGTTATACGGCATTCTGTGTTAACCCATTTTGAGTTACGGAGAAGCGTCAGCCCGACTAAGGATTTTGATTATACCAACTGAAGCCACCTGTGCCCTATGTATTACACCCCCGTATTCTATTCAGGCGCTGCCGGCGTCAGAGAAAAAGGAATATTGAACACAATATTTATCTATACATTTTTGGTTATAAATACTTTATTTCTGAATTTCATTTCAAGTTTAAATTCTGTCATACAGGGTGTTTGTAGATCGCCAGACAGCTCGTAACTTCGTTAATAATAGAGATATCGAAAGAACTTTCTTTTGTTTTAAATGCCAGTGCACAATCTACAAATTGACGTAAAGCAATTTAAGCCATTGCCTCCTAATTTTACGTAATGATACACAACTTTGGTTTCTTAAATGGAACATCCTGTATATTTTAGATATTTGAAATCAGCACTAAAAGTGCTTTCGGATAGCATTCTTAAATTAAAATTTTGGAAATTATTATTTTTCAAAATTAAAAAAAAGAAGTTTAGCCAAAGTGGGCCATGAATTACGCAAAATCACTAACAATCGAACAAGAAATGCAAAACAAACTCCACGTGCTTCTAAAAATTTCTCATGGCCGAATTATAGCACCAAACGTACTAAAACAATTGAAAACTATGTTGTAGTTAGAATATGTTTTCTTTAAAGATGTATAAAATGGCCATTTTTCTTGTGATCTATCACTGGTTAAGATTATACTGTCTTTATTGCAGAATCGCGCCAGTTCCAAGTAGTAAAACCTCGTTTACAACACGCACTAAATAAAAAGTGTATATAAATTAAATGTTTGTTCACCATAGCTTTAATAACACCTTTAATACTGGCAAAGTGCATCAAATTCTCTTTACAAAAATATAGAACTCTTAATAAAGAATGCAAGTAGATAAACAATTACATGTATTTTATACAGAAATAAAGAACAACGCAACCGCGTGCAGGCCGAGTAAAAAACGCCGAGTTTCGTCCCATCACGCTTGCCGTTACGCGCCACCGCACCGCTCTGAACGGAACATGCATTTTGCGACGCCTAATGTAAACCGGCTCGCAATATACTTATATTAAACTATAAGTCTTCAGCTAAAGTGTGTGCTTATTTCAGCCCTTAATATTAATAAATGAATTTGCAGCGATTTTTTGAAAAAAATATTTCGGCTTCTATGGATCGTACAATAATCTTTTTTTAATTCGTAGAAAATTGGCAGCTATCGAATAGTGCTGATGTAATTTCAGTATAATTAAAATTGACAAAAATATTCAACATTTTGTGCGCGTAAAAATGTTACTTTTCAAATTGCATTTGCGCATATCTACAAGTGAAAAAACATTCGCGCTCATATTGTATCTGGTAGTATGTACAACTCTTAAGGAAAAAAATTAACCCCACGCTGATTGCTGAACGACTACTGCAACCTGATTAAATCAATTTCTGCGAAAACGTATTTTTTTCGAAAATATTGATTTATGCAAAAACTAGTCAACATTTTTTCAAATTTCAAAAACCTGCGTTTTCTTCTCACCGAATGCTATGTTTTTTGATAAGTTCAACGTTATACAATTATTTTTTAAAGTTAAAAACAATTGAATAGTCAGCCATTTTTAGCTGTTTTTTGGCGATAACTTGTTTCTAATTAATCGATTTTGATCATTAAAAGCTTGTTTTATTCGGTTTTTTAAGCTACACAAGTGTATTTTTTTTTTATTTGTTTTTGTTGCTTCTTCGCATTTTTATATGCAAAAAACCGTTTTTTCATTACTTTGACCGCGATTTTGAATCACTTTTCCACTGATTCACCTGTTACATTGTAGTTCATTGAATTCTATGGAATTTTTTCTATAAAAATACATTTTTCACTTTTCAGGTAGTAGTATTTTTGTCAAAAAAAACGAGGTCCTATTTTCGACACTTTGACTGGACTAAATATTTTCTCTAATTTAACCGGGTCTGCGTCTCTTACCATATATGAGATCCCCATGGTGTGCATTCTTATCTTGGGCACACTGCTTGTTAATTGCACTTTCTAATAAGGCAATTCGAAGCTTCAATTCTTATTTTGGTAAAAATTCGGTGGACGGTTTTTTTTTCGTTTTTTCATTACTTTGACCGCCATTTTGAATCACTTTTCCACTGATTCACCTGTTACATTGTAGTTCATTCAATTCTACGTGATTTGTTCTATAAAAATACATTTTCACTTTTCAGGTAGTAGTATTTTTGTCAAAAAAAACGAGGTCCTATTTTCGACACTTTGACTGGACTAAATATTTTCTCTAATTTAACCGGGCCTGCGTCTCTTACCATATATGAGATCCCCATGCTGTGCATTCTTATCTTGGACACACTGCTTGTTAATGCACTTTCTACTAAGGCAATTCGAAGCTTCAATTCTTATTTTGGTAAAAATTCGGTGGACGGTCCGGTAAATTGCGCATGCGCAAAAATTCGAACCATATCACGCAAATTTCAGCGATTCCAAAACGAAGGCGTTCAATTCAAGTATTCTTCTCGTATTTTTCTCTAAAAAAAATTCTCAAGACCTAGCAACTAACTTAAACCGCTAACCTGAACTGCCGAGAGCGCAACAACATTGGGAGATGATAGCGGCACCCACAACATTTTTACGTACGCTGATCGAACTATCAAACTTACTCCGCTCTCAGCGCATGCGCAATAGACCGGACCGTACACCAAATTTCACCCCTTATTTTGATTATTTATTGCAAATGGAGTCTGTTCACTCGGTAAGTCAAATGTTGCAAAAATGATTAAGATGCGGTTGAAAGGTCAACAATTAACTGCTATTTTTAGATAAACCAGCATTCTTCCATATACTTCCACTTTCATTCATGACAGACCTTTAACTTGGTTCCGAAAAATTTATTTTTATTTTTAAATACAGAAGCGTCGTGCTTTGCTAGTACGACACTCTTCAGTTATAACTACTGCGATTCGGTTTACTGGAAGGTATGCCTGTATATTTGTAATGAAAGAAATAGGACTAAACTTCCAAAAGTGCATG